>CANYCX011580943.1:0-15768 GCA_948193385.1 Breynia disticha f. nivosa | reverse complement strand
GACCTATGAAACAAAGTGAATTAAGATAAAGATTGTTGTGTGCTAATTATCTTAAAACAGAATATAATAGGTATTTCCGACATCAGTACGTCCTCGTACTGACCAGCACGTCCTCGTGTTGGATATTAAAGTTAAATAATAATGAACTTGAAGTTCAAGATAAACTCTGATTAATGGGAATGAAGGTTGCACGATGGTGCTAACTGGACCCCTGCGTTTCATATAAACTTAAATTAGGAATACACTTACTGAACATATTTTTATACTCACCTTTTTTGTTGTTTATATGTTGTGCAGGTATAGTAGGATTGCCGCGAGGAGGAGTTGATCACATATTTTACAAACATGGAAAGTTTGAAAGGATATTTTAAAAGAAATGTATTTATTTCTACATTTCATATTGTGTTGTTAATAAATCTTTTCTATATTCATGTTTGTATTGAAATTGTTTTGACAGGTTTGAATATATGTTTTCTTTATTTTTGAGATTTGGAATTAAAATCGGGACAGGTTTTGAAATACAGGTTTTAATTTTGAGTCTCACACCAAGCCAATGACTTCGATCTCATTTTTTAATACGAATTAAAGCAGTGTTTGACATTGCTATTTGAAAAAGTTATAACAATTTTTGACTCAAAAACAGTTTAAGTATTTGGTAACACTCAAAAGTTGCTTTTACTAGAAACACTTTTGGTAAAAAAAAAATTATTTTTTTAGAAAAACTACAATTTGATTTTTTTAAATATTTTTCTATTTTTAAGAAAAATACTCAATTTTCTTAACAAAATAATTTTTTTGTTTTAATTTAATTTTTATAAAAAAATTAATTTAAAAAATTAATTTTTTATTTTAAAATAAAAAAGTAATATTATATAAAAAATATTTTTTAAAATTTAATATATTATTTTAAGTTTATTTTTTTATTAATTTATTTTATAAAAATATTTTTTATTAAAATTTTAAAATAAATTTTCATTTAACAGTAATTTTGTTATGATATGTTACCTAATAGTCACCGATAGTAATTTTACAAATAACATTTTTTTGGAGCAAAAATAATTTTCTCAAACTATTTAAAATAAACTCAATAAAAGTAATTAAGAAATAAGGATGAAAACAAAAAATATGAATTTAGAGAAAACCTTATCCCATCCCTTTCTTGAAAAGCAGAATCCAAATGTGCCGAAATTGAATGCCAAAACGGATAAAATAGGACCAGAAGAAAAAACGCAGAGAGAGAGAGAGAGAGAGAGAGAGAGAGAGAAGGGCAGTGTGGTCAACTGTGTCCTTTTTTTTTTTTTTGAAGATCGTTTTAGTCAGCATTTTTTGTGTTATATTCCACCAAAACCCGGATTTACCGGTTGCCCCCTTAACCACTCCACTTTCCCTATCTCAAATATCTTCTTATAATTTAAAACAAAAAGGACACTTAAATTACATATATTTGATTTTTAAAATTATTATTATTTTTTTATACTATTTGGATTACTCGTTAATATTATTCTCTTAATTTTGTAATTTATCAACTAATTGATATCCTAATGATTTATTCTATATAAAAATTTATTTAATTATTCTCACAAAGGAGCTTACTTGTGTTTGTACTGGGTGCATGTAAGAATAATTAATAGAAGTGTAAATCATGATAATAATAAAAAAATGAAAATGAAAAGAAAGAGTAAAACCTTTGTTTAGAAAATAAAAAATACAAGTGGAAATAACAAAACATAAAATTATTATTTTAAAATTAAAATACTTATGTAGCAAAAGTTATTAAGGATTATTATAAGTAGATAGTTTGAAATTTTACAATTTTATTAATGTTAAAATTAAAAGAAAAAGTATAAAAATTCAATTTAAAACGCTTACACTCCGATCTGAAGTGTTAACTATGAAGGAGAAACAAGACTAAGTCTTATATTTATTTATCTTTACTAAATCTTTTATTTCTTCTTCATTAACCTCCTCATATTCCATTTAAACACACTGTTAGTCAACGGATGTATCACATATTATTGATTTAGATTTATTACTCAAAAAAATACACACTTATTAGCTTTGTATCACTTATATACCAAAAAATAAAATATTATTTACAAAATTCTCGATATTTCATTTTAACATATGTAGGATATGGTATTAATTATTATGCAAATTAACCGTTAAAACTGATGTGAGACATAAAATATTTTTTTATAATTTCAGGCATAAGTAAGCCTTTGATTTAACATTTGTGTGAGGTGGTGTTATTTCTTAAAAATTAAATAGCTTTCTAAGTTATGTTTTAAATAACGAAAAACAAAAGAATTATTATAAAAAATAACAAAAAGTAAAGAGTACGAAATGAAGCAATTTCAGTTGAGAAACTCCAACAAAGGCATAAGCATATATCCCCCACATGCAACTCTTAACCAAACTAGTTTTAACCCCTTCTTTTCTCTCCTCTTTTAACCCTACTTTAAACCTTCAGCTAACTAACCCTCTCTCTCTCTCTAATTTTCCAAGAAACAAACACTCCCTTTCCTTTTTCTTCAAAAAGATCACAACTTTCCATCTGGGTTTTGAGTAATGGTGGTGAAAATGATGAGGTGGCGACCGTGGCCACCGTTAGTTACCAAAAAATACGAGGTGAAGATGGTTGTGAGGCGTTTAGAGGGTTTGGATCCGACGGTGGAGGATAAAGCACAGAAATTTACGGTGGAGATTCGTTGGAAAGGTCCCAAATTGGCTTTGAGTTCATTGAGAAGGTCTGTTGTGAAGAGGAATTTCACTAAAGAGGTTGAGTCTCAGAACGGCGGCGTTGTGGAGTGGGACGAGGAGTTTCAAAGCGTGTGCACTTTGTCGGCTTATAAGGACAATGTGTTTCATCCATGGGAGATCTCATTCACTGTCTTTAATGTCAGTTTCTCTCTCTCTCTCTCTCTGTCTGTAAAGTCCCATCTTTTTTGTTTGTTTTTGTTGAATTTGTTGGGATCGTTTGTGGGTTTGAATGGTTAGTGATTGCCTTTTTATTGGCTTAGTAATTGTTGCTTGAAAATGATCAATTTTGGGTTTTGACTGTTTGTGGGGTTGCTTTTTTTATTTGGATTTTAATTTTATTGGTGTATTAGATTGGCTTTATCTAGGAATGTATAGGATTCTTAGTGTTATCTGTTGATCTTGATTTTTTCCTGAAGTTGTTTGACTCACGGTTTCTGTTTTCTGTAACTTTTGACTGCCATGTATTGAATATTCATGGAGGTTTTGTGTTCACTGAAAGAGAAAACATAAGGAATATAATTCTTTCTTATCCAATTTTTGGCCCGTGGAGATGCCTTTATCATGTGTATGGAATTTAAATCTCACTGCTATTGTTCAATGATTTGATGCCAGTGGTTAGGTTTAACATGGATCGATTCCTTTTGTTGTCATCATTATAATGGTAATGGACCTTTTTAATAAGCGAAATTTAACTGTAGTTTTCGTTTGGTGATTCAGGGTGGGAATCAAAGCCTCAAGAACAAGGTTTCTTCTGTAGGAACAGCACTGTTGAATGTTGCTGAATATGCTTCAGCACCTGAACAGAAGGAGATTGAATTAAACCTGCCTCTTGTGCTCCCTGGTGTTGCAACTGAATCTCATCCTGTGCTCTGTGTATGTTCCTACGATTAGGCTCAATTGTCGTGTTCCTGATTCATTTTCGCAATTATCCTCTCACAGTTTTTAAGCTTCTCCGATTTCGTTACATGATTTTTTTTCTTGCTAAGCTTTGTTTTGGATATGCAGGTATCACTTAACTTATTGGAACTCAGAACTTCTACAGAAAGTTTGGAGCCAGTGCAGAGAGAAATATTGCCTGTCCCATCAACACCTCAGGCAGTAGAATCAGTTTCACCAGAAAAGGATGAGGTTTCTGCAATTAAAGCTGGTCTCAGAAAAGTAAAGATTTTTACTGAATATGTATCCACAAGGAGAGCGAAAAAGGCCTGCCGCGAGGAAGAAGGCAGCGATGGTAGGTGTTCTGCACGGAGCGAGGATGAGTACAACTATCCATTTGATTCTGACTCACTGGAGGATTTTGAAATAGAATCGGATGAGGTAGCCAAGGAGAATTCTAGTGTTAGGAAGTCATTTAGTTATGGCACACTGGCCTCTGCTAATTTTGCTGGAGGATCATTTTACTCTAGCACAAGAACAAATGCTGACGATGAGGGTTGGGTTTACTACAGCAATCGAAAGTCAGACGTAGCTTGCTCGCATGTTGAGGATCTAACTCCATCAGTTTCTGAGCCATCTTTAATTCAAAGCTCAAAGCGGAGCATACTCCCTTGGAGGAAGAGAAAATTAAGTTTCAGGTCACCTAAAGCCAAAGGAGAACCATTATTGAAGAAAGGCAATGGGGAAGAAGGCGGAGATGATATTGATTTTGACCGTCGGCAGCTCAGCTCTGATGAAGCTCTTGCTCTGGGGGTAAGATTAGTTTGTCAATTTGTTTATTTTTATTTTCGATTTGTTTTTTGCTTATCATGCTGTAACTGCCTTTCTTATGTGATTTGAAAAGGAAACTAATCAGAAACTCATAAGTTGTTTGTGACCATTAATTCATTGTATTGATCAATCCAAGTGTCAATGTGAATAACAGCAATTGTTTGTGCAGTGGCAGAAGACGGACGAGGATTCATCTGTAAATCGATCTTCGGTTTCTGACTTTGGCGAAGACAATTTTTCTGTGGGGATTTGGGAGCTCAGAGAAATAATAAGCCGTGATGGACATATGAAGCTTCAGACCCAAGTATTCTTTGCTTCAATTGATCAGCGCAGCGAGCAGGCAGCAGGAGAAAGTGCGTGTACAGCTCTTGTTGCTGTCATCGCTGATTGGTTTCAGAGTAATCGTAATCACATGCCTATTAAGTCGCAATTGGACAGTCTCATCAGAGAAGGATCACTTGAGTGGCGGAACCTATGTGAGAATGAAATATATCGGGAGCGTTTTCCTGACAAGCACTTTGATCTAGACACTGTCCTCGAAGCAAAGATTCGTTCTCTTTCTGTGGCTCCTGGCAAGTCCTTTGTCGGCTTTTTCCATCCAGAGGGAATGGATGAAGGAAGATTTGACTTTTTAAATGATGCTATGTCTTTTGATAACATTTGGGATGAAATCAGCAGTGCTGGATCAGAATATTCCAGCATCGATGAACCTCACGTCTATATAGTGAGTTGGAATGACCATTTTTTTATCCTCAAAGTCGAGCCTGAAGCTTATTACATCATTGACACATTGGGAGAGAGGCTCTATGAAGGATGCAGTCAGGCTTACATTCTGAAATTTGACAAGAACACCGCTATTCGAAAGTTGCCAGATGTTGCTAAGTCATCTGATGAGAAATCATCAGGTGAACTGCAGATTGTGGCAACCGAACAGCCTTCCACAGAACAAAAGAATTGGCAGTTCAATCCCAAGGAGGAGGGTTCTGTATCGGGGGCCATAGTTACGAAGCCCGAGGAGCCAACAAAGGATGAGGAAGAAGGAGCAGTTGTTTGTCTTGGCAAGGATTCTTGCAAGGAGTACATAAAGAACTTCTTGGCTGCAATTCCAATCAGGGAATTGCAGACAGATATTAAGAGAGGTCTAATATCATCGATCCCGCTTCATCAGCGCCTGCAGATTGAATTCCATTACACTCAGTACCTACCGGCAACTTTACCGGAGATTCAGAACACCGGACATGCGGGAACCACGACTATCAACTGATGTTGCATTGCAATAGCTGAGGCCGCCATATAAAAAAAAGACTGGCTGCTGTAAATGGTAGGAAGTGTGAATGCGATTAGCCTAACTTGTTTTCACAGCATTAACGTGTACTTACGAAATGAAGTAGATTAACCAAAGAGGAACATTGCATGTTTCGGCCATTGCAGAGTTTAACTTGAAGTGGTTGTGTTTCTTTCAAACTGGTCTCTCTAATGGAATATGTTTCATTAAAGTAGTATCTTGTGTTTGTCCATCTTTGAATTAGTTACCTTTTCGGCTGGCACAAAAACCTGATAATTTTTGGCTGATCTCTAAAATCCTAAAATTTGTAACTTTTGCTGAAAGACAGAAGGATTCTCCCAACTGTTCTTCTGCTCCATTCAGATGTGAAGTCTCTTGAAAAACTTAGAAATCGTGGAGCACTTGAACATGTTCTTTTGCTACTCCCAAGACGACGTAAATCATAGACTTATGCTACAAATACGAAAATTGTTTACATAAAAGCAAATCATTTTGATTTGAAGCAGATATTCCATCGCAATGAGTAAAGCTGAACGTAGCAGCTTTCCATGCTTTGGTTTTGGTCCTTTTTGCCAAACTTTCTTCTAAATGTCTTTCTAAGCATGACAAGATTCTTCGAAATGCTTGCTTTTAGTGGAAAACTTCTATGCCATAATTTTGGTTTTTTATTATTTCATAAATAAATAATTGAGACAAAGAATGATCAGGTTGGTTGAATTGAAAAGTATTTTTCAGACCAAATCGATAATAGTGGATTGAAAATTTGACAAACCAAACCAAACCAAACCAAGCCAATTATTTCTTACAGACCAAACCACACTGCTAAAAACCCGCCAAAAATGGTTTAGGTCGGGTTGATTTCGGTTCGAAGTGATCGGTTTAATTTTTTCTCACCATAATAAATCATAAACTGAATAAATTATGATAAAAAAAATATTATGTGATTTCAATAGATTAGGACATTGTAATTGTGAATTTTAAACACTTGAACCTGTTAGAATTAATATTATATTTTTTTTAATAAAATGGGAATAAACTGAAATCGAAAAATATATAGTGAATACAAACCATAAGATTTACGAAATAATTGCATTGACATTTCAAATGTCATTATCATTTTTTAAATAATGTTATGCTACAAAAGTGATATTTTTGTTTAAAAATTACTCCAAACTTATTTCAAGAGGATCATTTGATTTGATCATAAAAAGTTAAACCTACCAAACATAACAGAAAGTGTTGGTCAAAAATTTGGTAGAGAGTGAAACATTCATTAAAATCCATCCATTTTCATTTAAAATAACTTTGATTGGAAACAGACATTCCATCCATTTTTATTTAACACTCTCATGCTATTAACAGTTAAAATCAAAAGATTTAATTTATTGAACTGATTTTTTCTTTATAAAATTGTAATGAAATTCAATGTCCATAACAGAGTATTTGTTCCATTCATAACGAGTTATGATAATAATAAATCATGATCAAACACTTCAGGAGAGATAAGTTTGACAATTAATTTCGAGCAAGATAATCAACGCTATAAAAAAAATCACTAATTCCGAGTAAGATTACACACAAATTTTAACCGAGTTAAACATCAAACTACTTGCAAATGACTCAATTTACGTCCTATTTCGTGTTGTAACACCAAAAGTATGTTTTCCAAAAAAAAACACCAAAGAGTATGTAATGTGGAAACCGATTAAATCTACAGATGAGAGAAACAATGGATTAGACCTACAATTTTCCAAAATGAAGAGTATGATGTAAGAAGGCACATTGCTTCTGGATGTAGAAGCCAACGAAGAAGACAAGCAACCGCACTTTAATAAGTTCAATGTCTCTGTTCAACTTACCCTTTTTATCCCTTTCTTTTTCTTTTTCTCTTCCTGGTCCCTTTCGTTGACCCCCTCCTTCTTTCCCCTTTCAATTTCCTTGGAGAAATTAACTTTTCGTCCCTAAGATTTTATAATATTAATTAATGAATTTTTTTTGTATTTTTCTTCTAAAATAATTTCGTCCCTAGAATCTAATTTCCACGAACATTCCACATAGCTTTGAATTTTCAAGTTAACCCTAATTTTTTTTTTCTGTAAATTGCCAATTTAACCATTAATTTCTAAGGTTAATGACAAATATACCTTTATAAACTTTATTATTTGCATATTTCATTAAAAAATAAAATTTTTATACAATTAACTTTATTTTTGCATCTCATACGTGACTAACCCTACAGAATATTTGTTCAAATTATATTATTATTGCCACCTCACACATAGGAAGATTTTTTTATCAAAACAGTTTGAAGAACTACTTTTACCAATTAAATCTCATATCCAATACTTGAAAATTAATTTCTTATATAGTTTTTACAATCGATTACATTTTTAATTACATACTAACGAAAAAACATAAAATTTTATAACTTTTATATTTGCATTCCGTACAAAATTAATACTTTTTTAACACTAATCACTTAATCTTTAGCCACTTTTTTTGGACAAAAATATTTTAAAATGTTTATAAATATGAACAAAATATTTAACATAAATATCATGAGAAATAATATTTAACATAAATATCATGAGTTTTATTTAATGTAGACTTGTGAAAAAAATTTAAGTGTAGGATAATGTCATGTAAAATCAACTGTCAACTCTTAGATTAAATATTTATTGTCCACTCATAATTTATATAATTGATTTTTATAAACAAGATTTAATATGTAATGTTGATTAAAACTTTTCTTAAACGAGATATATAATTGACTTCTTGTAAACAAAAAAAATGCTAGTTAGTTTTCCAACTATTTTTAAGTGGCATAAATTTATGAAAAAATAAAAAATTAGTATATATCAAGTAGAATTTATAATAAGTTTAAAATGATAAAATATCTTTTACCTTTTTTATTAATTTATAAATATACTTTACTATTATGATATGCGAAGTTGATATAATATTTGTATAAAATTAATATTTAATTAAAATCATTAAAAAATTAATAAAAAATTAATCTTTATAAAATAAGTATATAATACTCTTTATAAAACAAGTAAAAATCATCACAATGCAGTGCATACCAAGACTTATATTAAGTTTAAAATTCATAATATATAAATTTGGATATAAAACTATTTTTACATATATAAAGTTTACAAAAAATTTATATAAATTTTATATTACAGTTATACCTACAAATAAACCTATTCCATATGATATGCAAGTAAAAAATAAAGAACTGTATGAAATGTAAAATTTTAAAAAATAAAAATTTTATAAAAAAAAGAGTGAAATATCATTCAAAGTGTAATTAACCCTGAAAGAAAAGATTTATGCACTGCAATTATTTTAAAACCAAATCATAAGTAAATGGATTGCACATACCGTATGAATTGTAAAATAACATTCAAAACCACAAAAAAGAAGTCTGAACTGAAAATCGAAACTTAGTCATGCAAAATATAAAGAAAAAATAGTATATGGTCAAATTATCCCTAATTTCTACTATATGTATCACTTCATTGAAAACAACACATCTATTATTCTTCTTCTCATTCTCTCTCTCTCTCTTTGTTACAATTAAATACCACACCACAAATTAGAAAAATTTTAATATGAGTCCCCTCTTAAGCGAACTCATTGAGGCCCTACATGATTTTATTAAAAATATATAAATTACATAAAATTAAAATAATTTTTTACTAAACAAATTAGAGGCTCGGATTTATTTTCATTGTATCAAATGATTACGCCTATGCCTCAATGAGTCTCTCTAAGAAAGGACTCGTAGTAAAAGTCCCTCGCACAATCAATATAAAGTTACAATTTGAACAATTTTCTCTTTGAAATTGTAGTGCTATTGGTTTGAACTATTATAGTAATTTGATAACAATAGAAAAATACTTTCACCTTAAAACTATTCTCTACCTACAAGAAGATGAATATGGCAGCTTTTGGTATAGCATTTATTGACGTGATACAAATGGAGAGGAACATATTTATTCTACTGAGCTAAAACTAACGGATGCTTTACGAGGTTTTAAAATCACAAGGATGCACTTCTAGGTTCTATCATATGTCAGGGACTAAATAGTTAATTGCTTCTCTTTTCTTTCTCTAGCTAAATAATACTAGGTTCGTAGGTTTTAGCAAACTACCTAGGTAAATAATTCTAAGCAAGTAATAATTAAGCAATTATTAATTATTTTTTGAAAATTGTAACAAACTCTTCATAAAATAAACTAAATAACCACTAAATGTACTTATCTTTAGAGTGATAAAAAAAATCGTTATTATAAATTTTTAGACTCACAATCTCTTTTTTTTTTTTTTTCGCGTCCTACTCACAAAGAGAGTGATAAGGGCACAACCACTATAAAGAGATAATTTATAAACGTTGATAGAAATTCGAACCTCACATAAGTTCGTCCCTGATTTAGTTGGTTTTGCGAGGGGTATTCTTTATTATGAGCACGACGCTTGGTTTATTGAAGCAAACAAACTTTACGATACCATAAAGTTTGGTTAATGGTAATAGGAAAAAAGGGAGAGGCATGTGGAAATTGATCCCACCTTACTCATTATTGTTCCAACCTTATCATGCCAATCATTCAATTCCAATTCTTGTTTTTACACCAAAATTCCATTATCTTCTGTCTTTCCAATTTGTGCCATCATCACATCACGCCCCCTGCCCTCCTTTTCCTTCTTGTTTAATTACCTTATTCAGACATCATCTCTCTTAACTTCAACCTTATTCCCAATAGTTTACACATTAATTCTTATAATAAATGCTAGCGGCCCTACAAACCACAAGATTTTTACGATATTTGTATGAAATAGATATTCATTCCCTCGTAGATTTAATGTTATGTATATGTGATGTATTCACAGTCAATCAAGTTTATATCGATATTATAATTAACATGTCCTAATCATACGGAGATGATATAGAAAAAACAGAATACATGAAAATCAGTTTTAAGACAGTTTCACTGCCATAAAGAGACAACTAAGAAATCGATTACTATCTGATGAAGAGTATAACATTATGCCTCAATCATGCAGCAGTATATAACACCACTTGAACCTAACAATTATTGTACCAAACTAGTTACAATCTATGAATTGGTAGAGTTTTAGATTCATCTTCAACATCATAACATATAGAAACGGACAAGTTAGGAAGATAATAAGTAAGATCCCATCTGTTTCAGCTGCAGATGGTGCATTTCACCAATCCATTTTCATTACAGACATTACACCTAATAAACATCTCACCGTCATTCTCTCCTTCAACAAAGATTTTACAGCTTCCATTACAATTTGAGCAAACTACGAACCTCATGTTTCCACATCCCTTACATGGATAACTTGATGGCTTATTGGGGATACCTTCAAACAGCTTTTTCAGCTTCCCTTGCTCATGCAATCCAACCACTTCATCTGCTCCTCCAATGTATCTTCCTTTGATGAAAAGCCTTGGTGGAATCACTCTGCCTCCGAGTAGCTCCCATAGTTCCTCTCTGAATTCCAAGTGCAGAGAAACATCCCTCTCGTAATATGTCACTTTGAAGCTCTCTAAGAGAAACCTTATTGCTTGACAATCCTCGAATGTCTTTCTTATGCTTCTCAAGCTTGTTGAGTATAGAATCACTGATTCACTCCCTCCTGGTGGACACTTGTGTTCAAATTCTGATAGTGATGGGTAGTTTTCATTGATGATCCCAGGTGTGTCTGAAGCCTCAGAATTTTCCATGATGGTGGAGTTTTCTATAAAGGGGTTGATGTTCTTGTCCTTGCAACAGAAACCGAGTTCTGGTTTAGACAGGCCATTGGTTTCAGTTATTGCTTCTGAAAGATTGTTTCTTTTGTGATGGTGTAAACTTGGCATGAATTTGAGTTTCTTCAACAACCTTCCTTTCACGTTTTTCATCTTCTCAGAGTCTCTGCCAAGAGAGCTGTAGATTGGCATTGGAAGGAGTGAACAGTTGTGGAGTTGAGAAGGACTTCAGAGAGGAGAGAGTGGACAAGGTAGCTCAAAGAGGTTCCCTCTTTTGGTTTCAATGGCTGAGGAAAAGTGAAAGACTGAAAAGCTTATTGTTGGTTGCTTTTAAAAGTTGAGAATTGATCACTGCATGGATTGTGGAGGGATTTGAGAGGTTGTGTCCATTCTATCATAGTGTGACCACACTACATCTTTTCTGCATTGACCTTTTACTGTGCTACCTTTCTGATCTTGCATTGAATTAGTAAAAAAAATTCGAGGGGGCTGTATAAAGAAGGTATCCGTGGAGCTGCATACATACATGTCATATTGCCTTGGATTGATATGGCAAGGATTGAATACTGATTATAGCATAATGAAGAGTAGAGTACAGAAGCAGAATAATCTGTAGAGACAAGGTGAGCCCAGAAAAATCATGTTCTTGGAACAATTGTGGTTGAAAATAAAAGAGCTGCTGACGTTTCCACCCTCCTAATTTCTACTCGAAGGGAAGAAAAGGAGTTCTCTGGATAATTAATAAACAATCACTTTAGCGGGACAAATGGAGAGCAAAATAGTACTGAAATGAGTGAGACAGTTAGGTTGGATGATCATTCATCAGCACCAAAAAAGTTGAAGGGAAGAATCGAGAAACAGTGTAAAATTCCTCAAATAGTCAAATCTGGTAATCAATTGCATTCTACTTTTACTCGATTGAAATGCCAGATTAGTATTATTTTGATTAAACAGTTGTTCATATATACCATGGTGTGATGCTGGCCTGTCAAAAATTCAGAAAATACTATAAGAGAAGAGGACTTCTGCAGATTGAACAGACTTGCCAATGTTCATCGCAGATATAAAAACCTGATCTCGTAAACCAAATGTATCGCGAAGTATCATGGCTTCCTAGATTTGAAGCAGCTATGTAAGAAATGATCAGAATGGAAATGCACAAATTATTATATTCCAAAATGACTTTCTCCAACCTCATAACATTATTTGGGGATCATATATGATTCCAGAAATGACGATATTTGGATATTCTGCATCGAGCTATAGAAGGACACAGACCGCAGTACTATGTGGGCATGGTTGCAGAGTGAAAGGAGATGCTGTAAGCTTGTGGTAAGACCTTGTGCTATATAGTAACGAGTCAAGTTATTTTGAGGCTGAAAATGAAGAATTTTCAGAGTTGGATTTGAAGATATAGATGGAGAGAGAAGTGCTCCTGCTCGAGGCATCCATGAGTAATCTTGTTGTCAGGATTTTTTTTTTTTTGCCAAACTTGTCAGTATAATTGGTTACCAAAATAATCAGAAACCACATCAAGCAATGACCCCTCACCAACACATAGAAGCATCGACAACAAAATGAACACTAATTAAGTCGTTCATAAAAGTAAGCCATACAATACATCTTTTATGATAACGTCAAGCAGCTTCATAAATCTTTACATTGACACCTCCATCATAGCAATGGAAGTATCTTTAAAGTACATGGCTACATAGATCCTTTATAGAAGGTTTTGGCAAACTGGAAACCAAACGAATTTTCTTGGCAGCTTAACTATCAGCAACAGGTGATACAAAACCAATAGAAAAGTCGAAGGCAATGCAGGTTAGCTGATTTTTGTTTGAATCATACATCTTCATTGTCAGAGAGTATGAACCCTGCAGATCGGGGGAAAAAAATCAACAAATCAGTAAGTTGTGAAGAAAATTCTTGTGCTGACAACATCAAAATGTATAATACCTAAGTTATCCGTTCATAGATAAAAGTTGTTTACACTTCTTACGACTACTGAAGTTCTTCAAAAGTCGATAACCAAAATATGAAAAAAAAAAAAAAACTAAAATCTTCTTAAGTACAGTGTTGATAACCAAATACGTAAATACATATAAACATGACATTGAGGATTTCAAGGATAAGGTTGAAGAGAAGGATTGGAGTAACTGGGTAAGATAGGTTGTGTATTAACGGTTGCCTAAATAATCTAAAGCACGACTCATGAAACAGAAACAAAAAAAATCTTGAGTCGTGATTTATCAAAGCTTCAGACAGTTTTCAACCTAACAAACACAAACTTCTCCATATTGGACAGCTGGGCAGAACTTGCTAAAGTTCATTAAAAATTTAAATAATGATCTCAGAAACCAAATATGTTCCTTAACACCATAGTTTTGAAGACATGATCAGGGTGAAAAATGCATTCATAAATCCCGTACCAACTATCAAGAATAATTTATAAACAACAATGTAAAATAATTAGTTTCACAATGGCATTATCCAACTGCACAACAAATATTTTATGAACTAAGATGATGCCAGATATCTACATCTGCTGTTCTAAATCAAGCCATCAATTAGAATGCATAAATTTCCATCGAACAATAACTGCAGTTGAAACTCTAGTTTGATTACTCAAATAGAAAATTCACTTACAGGCGGGGTAAATCCTGGTAGAACTTGTGAGTGAGACACTACAAAGTCACCATCAGTCACGGGACAAGATGTCTCATCGCAGAGGTCATGGGTCTCACTGTGGATATGCCAGCCAAAGTATGCAACATCAATCACCAGTTTTCCTCCAGAAATTGCTTCACCTGCATGAAGCATATAACATAATTTACATCTGAACTAAACTTTAAAAAAATTAATTCTAACATGCAGAGAAACCAAACTGTTCTTACATTTTCACCCACAAAAGACATATGAAAGTAATCGAGGCATGCAGCTAATCTTACTAATAATTTTGACAAATCACAAACCTCCTACTAAAATCAATGGAATGGTCAAAACACCAACACGAACTCCAAAATAATACTATTCAATATCACGAACAACATCACCAGAACACAAAATGAAGCCAAATCACAACACTTCAATGCATAGAAATATATATTTCGAATTATCAATGATCAAATCATCAACCAACAACAAACACTAAAATAGCAAAAAAAAAATAGTAAAACCCAAACAAAATTACTCCCAAAAATCAATTATTTAAAACAGCAATTCAACACACCAGAAGTAGCAGAGATGCTAAAAGTAGCAGGCTGTCCTCTTACAACCGGGTACGGCGTAATCTCCACCCCACTAACCGTCACAGCATAATCACCCTTTTTATCTGCACAAAAACATAAAAAAGACACTAAATTTAGACCCAAAACACAAAAAGATCAAAACTTTGTCTCATAAAAATCACAAAAAGCAAAATAAAAATAAGAGTTTTGATCAGAAACCGCAATATTTGACTTCTGTCTGGGTTGCTCTAGTCAAAGGCGCAATAATGCAGAGCGATAAAATCAGAGATGAAATCAGCTTAAACTGAGCCATCGTGTGATTGAATCGCAATAAACTAAGGTTTTCAGAGATGGAATTAGGGGATTTGGTTTTGGCTATGGAGAGAGAAGTGTTCGATTATAGAGACTTACACAGAGTGTGCATTTTGATATATAGGTGAGTTTGTAGATTCTTATCTTTGTGAAGCAGCATGCAATACTGATCGTTGGATTACATTGTTTATCAGAGCTTGGATGGTTCAGATTTTCTGTGGCGATTAACTAACACGTACATATGTTGCGGACATTGGTAGTTGGCGGGGTGGAACGGTAGTTGAGCAGGAAGACGATAACCTTTTTATTGTTTTTCATTCTATATTCTATTTTGTGATTTTTATTTACCAAAAAAGGTTGATAATGGGAATTATTCCACATTTTCTCATAAATTGTTTAGGAAAGGTTAGTAAAATGGCAAGGAGAGACTCAAAATAAACTATTCCTAGGCTGGAAAAAAGCACAAACTAAAACTATTTTTAGAATTGAGTTTCAGGATTTAAAGTTTGATTTAGGGTTTAGATTTTATATTTTACACTTTTTGATATTCTTGAAGGGGAAAAAAGATCATTGGTGTTTATTGTGTTGTGGGCGATCTGGAAAGCGAGGAATGAATATGTCTGGCATGGTTCTATCCCGAATCCTCGCAGTGTATGGCAACGAGCTGAGATATACTTCAAGCTTTGGTT
>CANYCX011580638.1:0-12677 GCA_948193385.1 Breynia disticha f. nivosa | reverse complement strand
GGGTTAGAGTGACGAGTTTGAGCAAATGATGACCAAAGTTCGGTTTTAGGTTTTGTTGTTAAGGTTAGTTTCTTTGAGCTTTAGTAAGGTTAATTGCATGGCCAATTTGATTGGGTAATGAATGTGGTATAATTAATTTTGGATTTAAGGAAATGAATTAGGATTTTTGTGAAAGAAGTTGGAAGAATTGATATATTGGGTAGATGTGGAATGGATAGAATTGTGGTATTCTATCGTAATGAGAATAACATGTGAGTTAGAATGGGGTAGTAATTAAGGAAGAGGTGAATTTAATAAAGGGAGATGTAGTTAGTTAATGAAGAAAGAGAAAATGAAAGAGAATGTGGTATCTACATACACATAAACATATTGGCATCATTAAATTATAAGTTAGTGAATGTAGTAATGTATGTATGATTAATACGAATTTTAATTATGTATAGGACGATCAAAACAGGACGAGGCAGGAGGTTCCCAGTTGGGACTTAAGTGAGGTTCGAGGTAAGTAACTCGAGCACGGCTTCTGTGTTTGCTTGTATGTTGTGACTGTTTGCTTGAAATTGTTAATGAATTGATATGATGTGAAAAATATGAATTTGGTGAAATGATTCTTTATTGAGAGTATGTGGTAATGGTTTGTATGAAGATATATTTTATGAGTGATATGAGTTCATGGGATGTGATGATTCAGTGTTAATAATTATGATCTTGAACAGTTGAATGAGAATGTATTTAATAAATTATTAATTGAGTATCATTGGTATGATGATAATATATATATGTGTATATGGTAATGTGTTTGATGATTGGTGTGTAATTGAGTGTTTTTGTGTTATCATGAGTGCTTAAAAGCATATGGGTTGAATGATGTGAATGTGTTGAACTATGGTTGATGATTAATAATGGATTGAATGTGTTGATCACAACATTCAACATTTGATTGCCAGATATGAGATATGCATCTTAAGATTTAAAAGGTTATGGCATGGGTATATATATTTGGCATTCATAAACATGATATCACTTGAGGAGTGATAGGAAGTCTAGGGCTCTTTATGAGCGTATGTAATTGAACTCTTTATGAGTAAATAGTCAGAGGGAGTGGTTATCGGGTTCTTGGTGAACATTGAATATGATTGAACGAGTAGTATATAAAACATACTATATCGAGCACATGTGGAAAACTCTTAACACTTTCAGGTGTTAGAGTGTGCAGATTGATTAGTATGATAATTGCTAATCATGGGCACTTTGTGCGTAGATTGATCATACCCTGAGTGTGTATCATGGGCACTTTGTGTGCAAATTGGGGCACTTTGTGTGCAAGAATATATGGATCCATTATTAATTGATAACCGATACTTCTGGCCGACGAGGCCCGTTTTCAAACGTTTGTGGAATAGATTAGTAAAAGAATGATGTGGGTTATTAATAGTGAGATTATGAGAAATGCATTAGAAATGCATTGGCATTCATTCACACATAGACATTTATATGAATTGATGATCATTTGGATATTGTTTGAATGGTTAGAATATATTGTGTTAAATTGAATTTGAGTATACTATGATTTGTTTGGTTATAGTGATGTGATATGGAGTGGATGTGTACCTAAATTGAATATGTATATATATATATATATATTAAGGAAATGATGAATGAGTTGGAATAGAGATAGGAAATTGGTTGGTTGATGTGGTGTTATTGTATTGTGAAATGTGTAGGTTAATATGTATTTGGTATGGAATTTTTCTGGACTGACAGGTAACTACGCGGTGTGGCCCCTAAGTACGCGGGGTGGCGGCGAGTCCGCGTAGTTTAGTCTGACACCGCGTATTTACCTGTATCTCGGATGAAAAATTTAACAAAAGTACGTGGGGTGGGTGCCGAGTCCGTGTAGTGGTCATTGACTGTGCATACTCTGCTTCACACCGTGTTCTTTTAAATTTTAAAAACTACGCGGTGTGGGAGCGAGTCCGCGTACTATGAGCCGACTCCATGTAGTTGTGCCAGTCCGCGTTCTTACCTGTATCCTCTTTAAAAATTGATAAATGATGTTCTTGGGTATAGAATTTAATGTGATTTTATAAATTCTAAGTTCATAACCTTATTCTATACCCTGAATACATTTATAATTTGGAATAAAATGATATAGGTATTATTATGAAATTTTTGTATGAAGCCGATCAAATTTGATTATGTTGCTTACTGAGTATATTTCACGCAATTTAATTGTCTGTAACGCTCGGCAGGATTTTGAGAAATACATTTTGATCAGGACATGGTGCAGTGCTCAGAAGTATTGGAGGTTTCGCGAGAAAAGGACTGAGGTGTGCAGTATATACATTTTGGACTAGGATTTACTTTTGTACATGACAAGGTTATATTCAGTTAAATGTATATTGAAAATGGATTCATTAGGAATCTCGTTTCTTTTATAACCTAGAAACTTTTGTAAAATGATTTGGTATATATATATGCTTATGGAAATGAGTTTTTGAATGACATGTTTTTATTTTATTAATTTGTAATGCAAGTTATTTTATTTTTAATTAAAAAAAACTTGATTTCTGAGTTTAAGTATTATCTATAGGAGGAAAGTTATACGTAGGTAATATTTAAATTCGAGGGTCACATTAGCGTCCAAAATTTGGACGGTAATTTCATTAAGAGTTCAAAATTATGCATTTAGAGTCCAAAAAATGTGTGAATTTTGTAGTGAGATAAAATAAGTCTTAGAGTGACAAGTTTAATTACCAGACTAAATGTTTCCTTGTAGTCAATTCCTGGATGGTGATTGAAGCATTTGGCCCATAAGTGAGCTAATTTGTGTTTGGAGTAAGGTATAATCCAAGGATAGCACAAACAATTCAAATACTTTGAGATTATTGTAATCTGGAGATGTGTTAAAAAACCTCAAAAGGAGAAGTGAATTTAGTAATGGTACAGGTAGCTGGTTGATAATGTAATTTGCACAGTCAAAGGCATAATTCCATTACTTCATTGGAACATTTCTTGTATGTATAATGGAAAGTGCAGTTTCAACAATCTATCGATGTTCCCTTTCAACACATTCACTTTGTTCTGGTGTATGTGCGCACGAGCTTTGTTAAGCAATGTCATGTTGTGAGAGATATGGTGTGAGTACTTCAAATTCACCACCCCATTCTATCTGAAAAATATTCTAATGTAATGCCAAAGTAACGCTCAACAAAGTGATGAAACTTAATAAATTCATTAAGAACATCATACTTGTGTTTAAGAAAATAAATCTATGAATATTTTGAGTAATATTCATGAAATAATAAATATTATCAAGAGCCATCAATAACATTAACTAGGGAAGGTCCCCAAACATCACAACAAATGAGTTCTAACAGTTTAGAAGCTTTAAAAGAAGAGGAAACAAAATGTAAAGGGAATAACTGATATTGAGGTGACATAACTGATATTGAGGTGAGAGTGTAAAGTGAATTTTATTGTCTGACATAACTTTATTGACTATACGATAGTTGAAATGACCAAGTTTTGATGCCATGTTGAGAGTGCAATGAAGGAATGTGGTTGTCACTTGAGATCTATATTTACCTACTAAAGTTTTTGATGTTAGTCTTAATTCACCTACTATTCTTATAATAGTGGTTGACTAGGGATATTTAGAATATAATCTCTTGTTATAAGGCTCTATAGACGTATGCCTCATATATGTCAACTTAAGTCTTGAGATATATATTTAAGGAATTCCATTATTCTTTATACACAAAGATAATAGAAAGTCAGAATATGTTGCCCTTACTTTAGGTATAGTCTATAGAAAATTCTTGAGGTTAGGGCTTACACTAACAATTGCTACTCTCAAAGGAGAGATGGTATCACTAGTCACTTGATATGTGAACTAAGTAGTATTTGACCAAAACTAGCTCTATTGATAGTTTAAATCAATAATCTGTCATATGTTAATTTCATAAATGAAATCAAGGAAGTGACAGTATTAAATAAAGAAGACTTGACTTATGCCTTATATTGTATGACACCTAAAATTTATATCCTATTTATTTATATTTAACTAAAACCTGTAAAAAATTTCTCATTTTAAAGAAAACATTTACCAAATAACCATCTCATCCTAGCATGTGACAATCTCAATATTTAAAGGAACATGTGGTTAAATGCAGAGGCAACTGAAGTAAAACATTTACAACAATGCATAAATTTTTTAAGTCATTACGGCTTGTTATAAAAGTTTCTCTCCTGGCACCAATGACCCCGTATGTGGAATTCCTTGCCAATCTGTTAAGCACACAAGAAAAACCACAAATACAACTAGTGTGTTCAAACACTTAGTAAGCGCATACATCAATACACTTACCTGACTATATTAAGCCTAATGTACTCATTCTTTAATTATTATATATTGATTTAGTTATGATCTTTAACTATCCTTACTAAATACATTATGGAAGGTATCAAACTGGAAAGGTAACATACGCATAATTATGGACTAATGTAAATTAATCAAAGGAAACACAAATTAACATACATTATGCAAGAGCCATCGTACATTAATGAAAATCATCAGTCTTAGAATACGCCTCAAACAGCCAACACACGTTACTGATTGTATAAACCACGTTAAAACCATATAACATACATTAATCTACCAAGTAACGTACGTTATCGACCATCAGAGTTCAACTTAGAGAAAAATTCAACACACATAACCCATAAAATTCAAAACCTTTCTACTTTTTTTTTATTATGACAAACAAAAACCTGCACACAATACCATACTCAATAAATCAAGCTGATAGTCACATACATTCATCAACAAAACTAAATCATACATAAGAGTTTTATGTGTATCCATACTTTCTTCCATTCTCACAACACCATATCAATTCATTTCTTTAATCCAGAACCATCATGGTTCTCTCATATGTCTTTTCTAACTAATGTTGAATTATCACAATTCAATTTCTTATATAACTCAGGTGAACTATCATAGTCCACTTACTTTTTACATCATGATTAAATTTAACTCTTCACTCTCACAGCTTGAATGTCATGGTACATGCCGATGCAATAACTCTTTCTTAGATCTTTCATCTATAATATGAGCTTCTTGCTCCCAAAATCAAATTGAGCCTCATACTCCCATAAAATTGAGTCGCATTCTCCTTTTCTTGAATAATTTATTTTGAGTTGCATGCTCCAATAAAATTGAGCCTCATGCTCCTTTCTTTAATATCAAGTGAGCCTCATGCTCCACAATACTTATGAGCTGCATTTTCCTCTACATACCTATGAGCCGCATGCACCTATACGTGCCTATGAGTTGAATGCTCCTCTAATGTAATATGTTATGATGTTATGGCCGTGAATGCATTAAATCCAAATGCATAATCAAATACATGAAACAATAGGCATGGAATATTTCAAACCATAAACACATTTATACTCATCCATACCTCTTAAAATTAACATTACAATCATCAAGGTCCACACCTACTTCAAATCATAGCTAGAGGTCAAGTCAAAAATACACCAGCTTTCATAAAATTACCTTGTTCATCTCACCCACATCATATTGACAACATTCCATAAACCATATTCAGCTATCATTCGCGTCATTCACACACAACACAACAAAACTTAATGACATTTAGCATACCATACATACGCACACGCTTACATAATTGGACCACATATAGTTAACCATGTACAAAAATTCCTTAGATAGATAGGTGTCGAGATATACACCTACCATTGACATTCCAAACATCAATCTCAAACAATCATTTCCTACCATAGGCAAAACTCAATCATCAACATGTGCAGGATTTTATTAATCACATTGATCATTTCATGCACATTGTATTTAGACTACATGCATTTAAGCACATTCTGTTATCATACACATCATTCACGAAGTGTATTCAGACATCATTAACATTAAATTCTTGCGCATAACATTACCATCTAATTTTAGCAATAACATAGAATAATCACACATGTCAAACCACTTGCATTATTATCAAGCCACATAAATCGTATCCACAGAACCTACTGGACCCATAATCACTTAACCATTTCCAATATGTTATCACATTCAAGTATCATACACAAATAAGTCACACTATCGCATTTCACACAATGCACATGAATTGTTAAATGACAATGAACCCATTCTCACAAAATCAAGTCATCAAGTCGCATAATTCACAAGTACAATCTCACATTCATCCACAACCATCAAACACATTTCTCAATTCATATAAAGCCACATAAGTCATAAATTTATCTACCTTTTCTCAAATCATGTTTCCATCACAATCAATCATTTATGCAACCTTATAGCCTATTATGATTACTATACGAAATACATTCCATATTAACCAAACAATCACATCAACAATATTATCAAGTCACACCACAAACCTTATCATGTAAAAAATAACATATTTCTCAATCCATTAGCATAACACTTCATTCATATGGACTCAAATAACCCTTCAGGTATCCTAACTGTTTTTATTCGTAAAGGCATATCAAGAATCATTACCTGCCTCACCATAATATGTAAAATATCTTTTAATCACATAGAACCTAACGACTATGTTTTCATATCATAAAATTTCCCCCACACACATGTAAATTTATCTCTAATATCCTTAGCCAACAAGAGGAAAACAATAGTTAGGCAAGTGTGGATGTATAAACTTACATTAAGGCCCATGCTCAATGCGTCTCGTTGGCAGGTTCTCCAATTCCTCGTCTTGGGTTCCTAAAACATTGAATAAAAATTCCTTAAATCAACAATCAACATAATGAAAGGTGTTCTTTTCTTACTTTTCTAACATAAAGCTCACTCCTTGTAGATTCATTCCCCTTTTTTGTGTAACCTACATATTTTCTACCACTCTCCAAATTTTGTCTCCTCAAAGTTCCAATCTTTCCTCTCCAATCGCTCTTACACTATCCCTTCCTCCCTCTTCCTTCTCTTCCATTCCTTAAGAAAACCTTAACCTTTTCCTTCTACATCCACAAAACCATAACCTACTTTCCTAAACACCATCCTACATATTTTCATTCACCTACATGTAAGAGAAACATCATCCCACCCTAATGGATGTAGAGAGGGTGTGGGAAGTTGAGAGAAAGTAATTTAGTTTGAGAGGACAGGTTTTTGTGTGTTCGTTTAGGGGTTTTCCTGTTAAAATACAATTTTCGTTGCTCTGCTGACGTGTTTCAGGGCCCCGATAACGTATGTTAGACACCAACTAACGTATGTTAACTTAGTCAGGTAATGTAAGTTACCTGAATTTAACTTATGTTATTCTAGGCTACAGTTTCAAGAATAACGTACGTTAATCTGAGCCCAACCTATGTTATTCCTCCTCCGAATGTGTCTTTCTTCACCTTCTTTCACATTATATCCTTCAAATCCACTTTATCTCAATCGCTCGCTCCTTTGTCATTTCTACATGTTTTTTGTATATTTTTACAATCAAAATCTCAGGGTGTCACATAATATCAAAGTGCAAAGCACAGTATAAGGTTGTGAGGCAAAAAATTTATCATGTGTTGAATTTCATTTACTTGCGTTATTATTTGGCCTATAAGAGGTAAGTAATATTCATTTAAATTTATAAGTTAAAACCAAGGAAAAGCAAGCTTACATGATCGCACACAAATGACCAGATCAAAGGTTGGGGAATTTTAAAAAGAAAAGTTTTTAGGAATCAAATTGTGGCATTTCTAAAAAGAAAATTTTTTAGAAAATTTTGTAATAAGTGTCAGTATATTTTACTAAGTCTAATCACCCACATTATTTTTTTATGATTTTATTTGAATTAAATACATTAGAAAAATAAATTTGAAAGCTTTAGGACAAAGAATTATCTATTAATTATTGAATGGATAATGTATTATCTTAATCCAATACATAAGAAGGAATTAATTGGATAACATCCTAATTAAGACAACCTTGCCTTAAATTAATTATCCAAATATTTATTTCTCCCTCCAACTTGTCGTGCACCTCTCCTCAAGTTGAGGAATTTAACTTTTTATGACTTTTTGAGTTGGAATTAAATTTTTAATGTGGTAACCTATTCTAATTCAACTAGTCTACATGTATTTGATTTTAATCCAACTTCTAAACGCTAGTACTTGGTGAACAAGTAACACAATCTATAAATACTCACTAGAGCAAGAAAATAGCACATGTTGTTTCTTTTACTCTTGTTGGCCAAAATTTCTAAGTCATAGAACACTTATATAATTTTTTATTCTAAGTTGCAAGAATCAAAGACCAAGAAGAAAGAGAACTAACTTTGATTTTTGTGTAAGTGTGTGTAAGATTAGAGGGGAGTCACTCAGAGGTATTCTCAAATCCTCAACACTCAATATTCACATGATCTTAATCAAAGGAAGAGGTAAATTTTTTTGTCTCAATTCTTTAATTTACATAGTATTCGATCCTGTTGTATTGGCTAGCCTAGAAAAATTTTTGTATTTTGTACCTTAGAGGTCAGCCTTAGGATCCACCAAATCTCAACAGTGGTATCAGACCCATGCGCTATTTAAATTCTTAAAATTGGTTTTTCATGATAAAGGTTATGACTAAAAATTGAAATTGTTAGAAACCAATTAAGGATTGCATAATTATGTTGGTATGAATCTTTGTTTTGGCTTGCTTGAATTTTGTTGTTGATGTTAGAATGGCCTTATAATAAAATCATGCATTCTTATGGTTATTAATTATGTGATATGATTTAAGATTAAATCTTTGAATTATGAGAACTAATTAAAACAAAGAACTAGGTTTTATTTTAGCATGCAATTTCACGTCGATCAAGTTAAAATTTGAAAATCTTGTTTGTGTTTGATTAGAAAAGATGATTAAAAAAACATAATTCATAATTGGTTTAGGATTCTGAAGTTGTATATTTTTCATGTTTTTGATTCACAATCATATATGCATGTATACATCCTTAAAAATTGAAAAACTTGTTTGTATTTAATTAGACACGAAGATTAAATAAAACATGAATCATAATTGAACTAGGATCATGATTTGTTTATTTTTCATGTGTAGATCGTGCATACATATGTATTGCCTTAAAATTTAAAACATTATTTGTGTTTTAATTAAACAAGACGGTTAAAACAAAAATATAAAATTTGTTTTATTTTGATTAATTTGTATGGTAATTGATTAATGTTATATAGTATAGTTTTATATTAATCATATAAAATAACTATATACATATGTTTTATATGTTATGCTTTATTTCATGTATATATATATATAAATATATATATATATATATGTATGTATGTATGTATGTATGTATGTATGTATGTATGTATGTATGTATGTACATACACACACATACGTGTGTGTGTTTGTGTTGAATATATGTTTGTGTGTGTGTGCGTCTTTTGATTAACTTGCATTTCAATTATTGATTATTATTATTATAATTGTTAACTTTTTTGTTTATTTACATTTATAAGACTTTAAACATGAATATGACTTAAATGAAATTGATTTGTTCATTTGATGGCATTAGTAGAAAAACATGTAATGAAAGTTTAAAAAAAGATGGTTTGTCGTTGATACATTATTATCTAATATAACCTAATACAATCTTACATAGTCTATTACCTTTAAATGTCAGAATTAACATAAGACATGGATTAAGTCATCATTATGTATTCTAATTCTTTTCTTGATATTTCAGTGACACTGAACTCTCAGATAAATGATGAAACATATTATTTCATTTTAGCATGGTCATACACTTTTCAGTTCACTAATCAAGTGACCTGTGATATTTTCTCTCCCCTAAAGAGTAGGTAATTTCTTCACTTTTCTCATACTCTTTAGTATGAACTTGTCCATACCCAATTATACCCACAGTTGTCACCCTCTTATGGGCACGTTAGACATATGTTAAAGTATTCAGAAGTCCATCTAGAGTTTTATAGAGATTTTAGTCCTACAAACTCCAACATAGTATTGTCATATGAGAACCATTTATAACTTAAAACCATGTCGTGTTCTCATTGTAGAAATCTAATCCACGTACTATGTCCTAGACATGTATCCATGACTTCTAACTGGCACTCAATATCCTTGTGTTTCGTAAGGCCAAATCCACTAAGTCAAAAAGAGCACACTAGTCTTGATTCACCTACTATTCTCATAGTAGTGTCTGACTAGTATATTTAAAATGTAATCTCCTGCTTTAAATTTCTGTGGACATATGTCTCACATATGTCAACTTAAACATTGAGATTCACATTCAAGGTGTTGTATCATAATATGTAGAGAAATAAACATGATAAAACCAATAATACCTCGTTTTGTTTGTCAAGCAAAGAGTACAATGCATTGTGCTAGAGCTACCACTAACAATTTGTCCCCCAAAAGTGATTTTATTCCTCTTAGCTTCTTTAACTTTTAAATCCTAATATTTAACTAAAATAATTAACATCATTATTTTTTTCATTATTTAGGTGATGACAACATATTATCCTCTTAACCTCGAAACTTCTAAATACATAATATTTATCAAAAAAATTATAACACCATTCACAGTAAATTAACAATATTGTCCAAAGCATCAACACTTATACATTTGAGTTAAGTTATTTAAAACCACGGAACTAGAATATTTTAGATAAGATTTTAAATCATAACACCACCTAGGGTGGACATGGTTTGGTTCGGGTCAGTTTTTTAATTGAATCGTTAACTGAACCGAAGAGTTCAATCTTTCTTTTCAAAATTTATAGTTGAACCACGGTCTAGACAAACCGATAAATATGGTTAACCACCTATTAGGTTTGATTAGCCAATGGATCGGTTCGATTAACAATTCAATTAAATATTTTGATTTGTACTTCCAAGAGTTGTACTGATAAAATCTAATAATTTTCTGCACTGTTATTATTTGTGTTAGTTTCAACTCATTGGATACTTGTAAAAATTATAGAATAAACACTATTAAATTTAATTGTGAAAAATAATATTGAATGTTCTATTTAAACATAATTTGGGTTTAATATATATATATAATTTGGTCCGGTACAGTTTGATTTTTTTAAACAGCAATCGAACCGAAGGAGTCGGTTACTAAAATCACTTATCTATATCAATTTTTTAACATCGCTTTTATTATCATTTCAGGTAGGATTCTTCAATAAATATAAAGCTACAAGATTGAGTTAAGTTAAATAAAATCTAGGGGCTGACTAGGCAATATTATTAATTCATTACAAATGGTGTTATGATTCTTAAGTAAATGTTATGTATTTAAAAGTTTAAAAGTTAAGGAGATACATAATATATTGTCCTCAACCAATAAACGGAAAAGGTAATGGTGCTAATTGTTTTAGTTAAATAGTAAGATTTTAAAAATTAAATAGACTAAAATGATACAAAATTAGTAGAAAAGGTCAAACAATAATGAATCTAAATTAAGATATATTTTGTAAAATTACGTAATTTTTTATTTTTTGTTATATAATGAAGAAAATTTATGTTACATAAAAAAAATATAATTTTATATTATGTAACTTTTTTTTATTTTAAATTATATAATTTTAAACTTGCTATATAAGAAATGAATATCTCAAATAAAAAGTTACAATAATAATAATGATAACGTTTTCAACGAAGAGTGGGCAATGACCCAAGAATCCACCTAATCCTTCTAGAGTAGTATACTTTGATTTGTAGAAAGTCCAACACCTTGTTTTGCAAGTTAGAAAAGTATGTTCAGCCACCTTCACCATCACTGATTTATCAGGAAACTCACAGATCTGAGCTAACCACTTCATTCCAGGTTCTCTCTATTTCTTTCTTTTATATGCCTAGCTTACCTGCTTTATCATTACCTCTGTCTTGTAATAAATGTTAATGCTCTTTGTTAATGTTGTAACCATGGCCATACGTTGTCATAACTTCAATTTCCTATCTGACTGCAGCTTTCTGAAAAGATTTATTTTGTCTTAAATTGTTAGAGATATGATGAAACGAGTTGCAGTGGTTTTGATGATTGGATTGGTAGCATGGGCATACCAGGTCATAAAACCTCCTCCAACGAAGACTTGTGGCTCTCCAGGATGTCCTTCCATTACAGCACCAAGGGTGAAGCTACGTGATGGAAGACACTTGGCTTACAAGGAGCATGGTGTCTCTCCAAAAACTGCCAAATATAAAATCATATATATTCATGGTTCTGGTCTCAGTAAAGAAGATACAATGAGCTTGACATACCCATCTTCGGTAACTTATTCTTCTTCTCCTTGTTTTAGGTAGTAATCTGGCAATTTCTGGATACTGACGCACATGAATGCTATTTGTAGCGTTTTATGTCATATGTAATATTTCTCTGGCTTAGTCATTCTTATACTCTTTTGGTTATGTTCCTTGTCAGAAATATTTTGAGGATCTCGGGGTGCATCTGGTCTCTTTTGACCGACCAGGTTATGGAGAAAGCGATCCTGATCCAAAGAGAACGCCAAAGAGCTTAGCTTTGGATGTTGAAGACCTAGCAGACAACTTGGGACTTGGACCCAAGTTTTATGTTATTGGCTTTTCCATGGGGGGACAAGCTGTTTGGGGCATCCTCAAGTATATCCCTCACAGGTAACGTCTTTCG
>CANYCX011579861.1:0-10922 GCA_948193385.1 Breynia disticha f. nivosa | reverse complement strand
CTCCCTTATAGACTGAGGTTACCAGTAGAGTTGTCCTGATTACACAACGTATTTCATGTTTTTATGCTGAGATGGTACCAATCAGATCCTAGACATGTGTTGAGCACTCCAGAGATAGAGGTATTTGAGGAGTTGACATACGAGGAGGAGCCTGTTAAGATCTTAGATAGACAGATTATACGTTTGAGGAATCGTGAGATTCCAATGGTTTTGATGAAATGGAGTTTTCATTCACCAAAAGAAGCGACTTGGGAGGTTGAGTCAGATGTGAGACGTCAGTATCCATATCTGTGTCCTGAATCGACTTCTAGTACTTGAGGTCTGATTATGATTTAAGACTTGATTTGATATGTTTGATGTTAATTTGATGTTAAGATTTTAATTTAAGTAAGAAACTTAACTTGTTTTGAATTGTGAAATTGAAGGAAATAGGTTGGATCGATGGTTCGATGAGTTTGAAGTTTTGCGACAATGTTTATGGGTATGTTTGGATATTACAGGTCTACTTTTGTGTATAATGTGATATGTTAGTTGCTGTAAATGAGATTGAGGTAAGGTATGTGTACATGAAAATGACCATACTTAGGTTTTGAGTGCGATTCGATTCATTTGAAAATTCAGGGACGAAATTTCTTAAGTCGGGGAGATTTGTATCATCCTCAAATATGTTAGTATTGATATGTAAGGAAAATATGTCAAAATGGAATCGAATCGGATCGAAATTGGTTGAGAAATTGAATAATGTAGCAAACACCGCAGCTTAACGTACGTTATTCACCTTTCCAGATTAACCCACGTTAATTCAATATTAACGTATGTTAACGAATTGCAAGACAACCTTTAAAAATGGTCGAAAACACTTCATTTTCACTCAAAAACACTTCCAAACATTTCTTAAAGTCCTTTCAACCTCCGGATACTTACCTAAGGTCATTTAAACACGAAATCATCTAATCAACACCAAAATTACTACTGATTTTCCACAGAATCATGCTCTAAAGGTAAGGTTTTCCATTTTTAGGTTTTTAAAGAATTTTGCTGAGTTTGATCTGAAATTAAGGTGAAAAATGGATGTGTTTGGTATGGTTTTGATGGGTTTTAGCTGTAGATCATTAATCTATCGATTAGAAACCACAAAACACAATAATTGGGCATGATATAAGGAATGCGAATTTTGGGAAATTTAAGAAATTCTTACTGTTTTGGAAAGATATATAGTTGTAACAGGTTTGGTTGATGATTAGTAACTGATTGGATGATAGAAAAAAGCAATTGGCTGCCTTAGGAAGAATTGGATATGGAGGAAGTTTATTAAATGTTGATTTTTGGTTGAAAATTGGATTTTAATGATTCTAAAGGTAGAATCCATGATAAAATGGTTAAGTAACACCATATTTGTATTGAATTTTGTACAGGAGGATCTGTACGATGAATGGAGTGATTTGAGGAGTAGTGTTTTATGGAGTTTTGCGGAGTTTTGCGCTTACTAAATTGGTTTGCCATTGAATTGAAATTACATTGATTAAGTAAAGTTAAGATAGTTGCCCTATAATGCTATGCTGAGTTGTTAGGTTCTTAGTTGAACCATAATGAAAGTTATGTTTGATTGATGATCGATACGAATGTATTGATGAAATGCTTACATGTGTGGTATGTTTTTATTGATGATATGTTATACCTTTGTGGTACTTGCTTATTGTATGAGATTGATATGTTATCTTTAATTAACTTGTGTGGTATTATGTGCTCTGTGTGAGCTGTACGTGTGTGGATATGATTGCTCTGTGTGAGTTATGCTATGTGCGAGATTATGAATGATTTTCATATTTAATTCATTCATACATTTACATATCATATACTGTGTGACCCGAGCCTGTGTGGCATCTATTATTTCCTGTGTGGACTTACCTATGTGGATTAATAGACTGAGCTGTGTGCGGTCTGAAACCTCTCCTGTATGGTACAGAGGTGTTCTTTGTGGGCTGAGCTGTGTGCGGTCCATATACCCATGTCATCCTGTGTGGAAATGCATTATCATTGACATTTCACTGTGTAGATTGCATTTATGTCATATTATGAGATCTGTGTGATCTGGTTTGGCTGTGTGCTTATTTATATATGTGATTCCTGTGTGGACAATGATTTACGAGCTATTGACATTGCTGTATGCAATATACTTGAGTTGTGTGCTGTTTTTATACCTGTGTGGATTTTTTTGGTTGTCTGGCATTCGGGGATGCCTAGGAATGAGATAGATATACACGTCCTCATGCTGATTTATAGTTTCCCCCGCACATCATTTAAGTCTAAAAGCTAAAAATACTTACTGAGTATTGTTTACACTCACCCTATTATTGTTTTTAAATGATTGTGCAGATCGTAGGTAGTTGCTGTCACTGGACCACAGAGCTGATCAGTGTTTCCAGAGTTTACGTCAAGGGTCGAGCTCCAGTTTTCATTTTTGATATTTTGTATTTTTACAGATATTGTACATTTGTATATATACGCAGATTTTAGTTTGAAATGTTTTCAAACTTATTATGTTTCCGCTGTAAAAAGCTTTTATATTACGAATGATTTGGGCCAAGATTTTATAAAATAGCGTATATATATCTTTTATTTTCTCTGTCTCCTTTGTTTTTAGATTTGATTTTATATCATATCTTTATATTATAATGTTTATCAGTAAAATCAGAATTTAAAAATAACGTTCACATATATAGGATGGCTAAAACTAAAAGAAAAATAAATGAACATAAGGAAGACATAACCATAGAGGAAAGAAGGAAGAAAAACCCTTGTATGCTCCTCTATCATATCAAAAAATTGTCTAGCCCAAAAAGTCCCCCCAAAACCTAGCATGAGCCCTTTGTATATGCCTTCATCCAGCCCTTGTGAAGTGTCTGAAATGCTCTTTTTTAAACAAGTCAATTTAAGGTCATTTTACACCATTCTTAATGAGTCATGTTTGCCTCTATTTAGCCACACAATGTGGTTCATGTTTGTCACAAATGTGGCTAGCATTCTGCCCAAGTTTGCAAGCAACATATCAAGTCACGTTTGGCCCTTTTCTTCACCTCATTTGTGGTGCTTATGAATCATGAACTCGTTAAGCTGCCAAAGAAGAGTCACAAATGCCACTTTCCAGCCCTCAAAACATGGTGGATTGATGTTCACATTCGTGACCATGGATCTGCCTCAAAATTGGCCCCATTAAAACAAGAGTCACGATGGCAAAAAATCAGCATCGAAAGGTGACCCAAAGTTGGTCACGAACGAGACTCATATTCTATCCAAAAATTGCTTGAATTGCAAGTCATTTTCGCTTTATAGATTGGTCCATTCGTGAATGTCGTGAGTCACGAACATGACTCACCTTCTGCCCATTTTTTGCTTTATCAAATGAGAGTCATGAATATCCAACATCAGCCTCCAATTTGTGGTGTATAAGTAGTCACAAATGTGACTCTTTTCTATGCCAAAATCTTCCTTAAAATGAGTCACATTTGAACCAACTTTCATCCTTCATTCATAGTTCCACTTTGCCACAAACATGATCAATATTTTTGCCATCATTTTCCTCATCTTCATGAGGTCTTGTTTGCTCCTTCTTTCTTCCAAATTAGGGCCCCAAGTCACGCACACTTTCACTCGTAAACTCATTCGTCGCAAGCACTAATTCACCTTTAAGTGCATCTTGATTTTTCTACTTGCAAGACCACAATCTTTATGTCCATTTTTCCATTCTCTTAAGCCCCAAATTAAACTCAAGGTCTCATAAATTTGTGATCTAAAATTCTCTCATTCAATACGCAATCATTTCCATTGAAATCCTAGCGCAATTTTTGCATTCTTGAATGGACCTAGATAAAACCATATTTGATCAAAAGCTTCTATAATTTCAGGTTTTATCTATCAAAATATCTCAGAAATAATAAATATATAAATACATGCAAAAGATGTGTATAAATAGTCCTATCAGCACTATAATAGGAGAGAGAGAGGTAGACATGTTAGGTTTTTTAGATGATTAAAAAAAAATAAAAATCCATCTCCTCTTTTTTATCTCTTTGTTCGAATTTACAAGTTAGGTCAGATTAGGATTAGGTTTTTTAATTTAAAATTCAATGCTAATCCCATCTTACTTGTATGCCAAAATTTCAGAAGTTGATAAGAAGGTTTTATTCTTCTTTTTCTCTCTCCTATATATTATCTTCAAAAGAAGATAATCCTCCTCATTTTTCTCTTTATCTTATCTTATCATGTCTTAAATTAACACAACATAATCCACATGATTATTTTTGTCTTAACTAGATTTATATGCTTCTATATTTGAGCTTTCATCCATTTTGGCCCAATTACAAAAATTAACCCAAATGCCCAATCCGACCCAACAACCAAATTTTGACCTAAGTTGAAAATTTAAAAATACTCTTTCTGTTTTTTCTATTATTTGTGTGCGGTCAGTAGGACTATTTAATAATAGCAATGAATTTCAATAATTCAAAAATCATAGGTGGTGTTTAGTAAGACAATATGACCATCCAAAATTGAATAACTGATGAGTAATGTCAATAGCCTTACTACAATTCAAATTCATCCATTGACCTTTGATACCATGATTTACATAAGGTAGGTCCTAAACATCCTTATTCAGTGCTAAATCACTTTCTTGGTGTATATGACAAGATTTCCAAGTTCGAATGAATTATCCAATCATTCCATTCTAGATTGGCCACACTCTTCCCAATCATCCCTATCAAGCAGCCAATGATATCTTCTCACTGTTTCACAAGAGGGTCAATCCCTTCACTTCACTCATGTTTCTACTTGTAATCCATAATATATCCAACTATACTCATGCTTTTCAACCTTTTATCATCACGTTAGGCATATGTAAACGTACACTAGAAATCATAATAAAAGATATAGTAATTTTAGGTCTAAGAAAAATATTTCACATTACGAATAATGATCGTTCTTCGAATACAATGTCCCATATTGTACCTATGAACTTGGTTTGATATCCCATATCTATGACGCATAAAACATGATCATGTACAAAGCTCGCACTAGTCTTAATTATTTTCATTACATCTATCAATATATCCCATCAACTTAGCCACTAAAGATTCACGCCACCACCTCTTGCGCATTATATTCCACCATCTTTTCAACATTCAACCATCAACCCCCGCCATATTTCCATCTATTATTAAAGAGAAAATCAATTTCTATAAAGTCAAGGCAAGGAATACAATTAGGGATGAAGAGTGAAGAAGCACATGGGTCATCTATAGTGAAATTATTATGGTTTTCTCTACAGTTAACCAATTATTTTCAATCTTTTATGTTATTTTTCCAATAGTCATGAACTAAACTTCTTAAACACTAACATTGAGATGAAACACTACTTGTTTAATTAGATTTTAGATTTTTAGTTTTATTGTTGAGATGTTTGTTGACTGATATTTAATTATGAATTATTTTTTCCATTATTGATTGCTTGAACACCTATTTGCAATTAACATATTCATTTGTATTAGGCTAATTGAGAGATTGAATATACAATAGATCACTCATAATGAAAATGAGTTAAATGTAAATTTAGATATAGATTGATATAAATCCATTGGATTTCAAACTTAATATAGTAATTCACAGAACATTAATATAGCATTAATTATTTTAACTTAGAAAGAGATTTTAGGTTAAGTCATTTAATATTAGATGTTAACTACCTCAAGAGATGAATTAATATAATTTAGGAATTGCCATGGTCTAGTCACAAACACAATAATAAATCTAATTTCAATTGATAGTAAATAACTTTGGGGATTTGAGATCAAAATGTGGCCTTTGGTAATTATTTCTAATCTCTCGACATTTCTTTTTTGTTAATTTAAATTTTAATTCAATTATTAATTTAGTAATTTTATTTACGTTTATTACATTTGGTAGACTAGATAATAGTTAATAGTGAGTAGCTAGCATCTGTCTCTTTGGTATCGACACTTGGGGCTATTAAAACCAATTACTAGTCCAATAGGTACACTTGCCTGTTGATAACGTAGGGTAAAAGGCCATCAAGTTTCTACTAGCTTCCTCATCCATCATATGTTTGAAATAGTGTTTGGCTTTGTGTCCCATGCGTGGCAATAAAAGCAAGTGATGGTCATTGTCTCTCTAATTTGTGGTCCCACTCTGCCTGCCAATTTGACTAACAAAGTGGGGCCTTACCTACTAATCCTTGTCACGTAACATTTCATTAGTTGTACCCCTTGCATTAGCTCTATATGTTTGGCCTCCACCCCTCTGTAGACTTTTAGGCATATTATAATAGCCTAACACCTTTTGTCGCTTTCTATGTGCCTTGTGTTCCTTATGTAGCATCTTCTCTGCTTTAATGGCCAATTCCATAACGAGTGGGTTGGTCGGTGGGTAGTAGGCTAAGGTATTGCGAACTCAAACATCAGTCTTCTCTCAAAATAGTCACACCGCATCCTATCGGTCCCATCACCTCAGTAGCATATTGTGACAATCTTGTATTCTTCCATCACCCGTTTCTCATCCATGTAAACTTACGACATACATTTTTCAATGAAGTTTTTTGGAAGTCTACCCAACTCAGTCTTGTGGGAACCTCTTGACTACCTGGTACCATCTACCTCTAATACCAAACATCCTTTTCTAGCAACGATACTGCATACTTTAATCATTGTTCTAGGGTGCAGTCTATGTGTTCCAAATATCCTCTTTGTAGTCTTCAACCAATCCTTTGTAATGGATGGATTAACGGTGCCAAAAAATGCAGTTGCCCCCTGTCGATAAATCCTTTCATTGTTCTTATTTGATTCCTCTTTAGGCCCAGCTTATGGGGTTTTACAGTGGCACCTGTGCTCTGAGAGTAACCTGTATGGCCACTTGAGTCATCGTTGTTACAGCCTCCTGGGTGGTCTACTGTAACATCTCCATGAACTGAGTGAATATAGGATGAGGGTGTAATGCCCTCGAATTTCAGTCACTAAAATAGGGAAAAACAAGCCTTAACAGTTTTAGGAGTGATGGAGACCTAAGTGAAGTGAGAGATAGAAGGAAACTGCACAAGAAAAGAAGACATGCAGAATAATACATGAATAACGTACGTTTTTCGTGGGAATAACGTACGTTATTCTTTAACAAAACCAGAATAATGTGGGTTTATTGACCTACATTAATTGCTCCAAACCTACATTATTGGGCTCGGGACATGTCATTAAAAAGAGAGGAAATAAACCCAAACGACATAAAAACACTCATAACATACATCTTCCCAACACTTCAAGGACACTCAATTAACCTAACCTTCCCTAAATCACAACCTTAAACACAAATTTCCTCCAATTTCACCCTCATTAAGAAGAGTTAGGGTTTGACGGAAAACCCCTCTTGAGGTAGGTAATCCATTCTAACACTAATGTGAAAAGAGAATCATGAAATTAAAAGGAGTAAATTAGGATGGAAGAAGGGTATTCTTACACTAGGGATAATAAAGCGTGTGTTTGTAATGGTGTAGAGGAAGCGATTAGGTTATGAGAGAGAGAGAGACAGAGAGCTAAGAGAGGAGAAGAGTAAAATGGATGAGTAAGAACCAAATAGAAAAACACAAATTATCGTTATTGAATTAGTGATTGAATGAATGTGATTTTATAATCAATGTAGGAATCAGAGCGACCACTGGACGGACTTGCTTAGGTTTGGAGGTAAATGTATGGCCCATCACTTACTTGTCCATATCTAGTATCTTGCATGGTTAATTATTTTGGATTGAGTGCATGATCTAATATGTAACCTTAAAATAGAAGTTATGGGTCATAAAATGTTGAGCATGATGAGTGTGTGATTATGTGTAAATGAGTGTCCAAGGTGGCGTAGAATACTATGATGTTTTAATATGCTTTCTTGATGTGGTTGGTTATGGAAAAATCAAATGAATGTACTTTCTTTATTTATGTGCTTGATGGATGTTGTTATGGTTACTGAAGTAGGGTATGAGAATGTGTGAGAGAGGAAGGCAATAAATACTTAATCATGTGACTTATGAGATATGTGTGTTGATTTATGAGGTGAACTAGAATGCCTTGATGACATAATATGATGTTTGATATGTGTGAGGCAAAGTATGACTTTATTTGATTGAGATTTTAATAATGAAACTTAAGAATGGGATTTTGCATAGATGTTAACATGATTATGTGGAGTGTCTCAATGTGTTGAATTTGCGATAAATGATTTGGGTTGCCTGTGATGGATGCACTTTTCATGGATTTAACATGGTTATGTAATTGTATGGTGAGCATGAGTTATTGAATAAATACTTATGAAAAAAGAGTAATCTGAGAATGTGCATTCATGATACACATGCATGTGGCATACATGGATTGTAGAGTTGACATAGGGACATGGATCAAAAGAACCCACAGTTATAGATTAAGAGAAATAGTGATAAAGGTGTGAACCACGCTTAGGTTGGATAGTTTGGAGGGAATTTGCAAATGTGAGACTAAGTGATCCTAAACACATTTGTTAGAGGTTAGACAACGTCATGTGAGACTGGGTGATCCTAAGCACATCGACATTTGGTTGGTCAACTTATGTAATAATGGCAATATGAGACTAGGTGTCTTAAGCACATGTGCTATGGTTGGGGGTGTCAAGTAAGAATGGGTATCCTAAGCACATCGGCACCTACTTGCACAGCAAAAAGTTGAAAATGGTAATCCGAGAATGGGTAATCCTAAGCACATGTACCTCGAATGATAAAGTGTCATGTAAGACTAGGAGATCCTAAACGCATTGACACAGGTTGACCAACGAGAGAATAAGGGTAATGCGAGAATGGGTAATCCTAAGAGTATACCTCAAATGTTATGGTGTCATATGAGACTGGGAAATCCTGATGTAACATCCCAGAAATTTTTCGTCTTAAAATTAAGAATATAAATGTTTAAACATCAACATATAAAGGTTTATTAAAGGTTGATATAAGGTAGATATGAAATAATCAAAGAAAATGAGAAAAATGTTGGAAATACAAAGTATGCGCAGTGGACAGCAAACTACGCGGAGTGGGCATGACCACGCTATTGGGTTTCCTACACGTGTTAGACTTATTGATAACATAACAAAATAGTAAAAACATTTCGGAACACCTATGGATCAACAAGAAATCGACTTAAAACATGATATATACAATCAGTTTATAACTAGGTTACATAAAAATGTAAGCTTTGAGAAAATTCATACCTTTGTTTACCTCCTTCAAAACCGTGGGAGTTCTTTGCCAAGAATAAGGAATACCACCTTAGAATACACTAAGGTGACCTTTATGACACCAGAATAGAACCCCAGTCGTGGTTCCTCTATAGCAATAACACACAGATAGTCAAAATCATGTACTAGCATAAGTATATAAATGATTCACCTGTTCTTGTCGAATCAGATAAGATATCTTTTGAGGATTGAGGTGCACGTTCATCATCACTATGGATTTGCCCTAAAACTCACGTCTATTGTCTAAGAAAAACCCTAAAACACTCTTCTATTTGGTGGAACCTCATGGAAAAGGATGGTGTTTAGAGGGGGTATGACTTTCTCTCTCCTGTGTAGAGAATTAGGGTTAAGTTGTGGTTTTAAAGACTAGTGATTTGACTAATTCAAACTCTTAGCAATCCTAATCCCTTTATGACTTGATAAGATTTAAATTCAAAATCAAATCTCTTTAAAATTGAACCACTTGGCCGTGACCCACATTGTGGATAAATAAATGAATTTATCTTTTAACTTATCCTACAATAATGTTGTCTTAATTTAACACAAGGTTCCTAAATTTTCTCTTTATTATTTCTTACATATTATCCACTTAAGACATCATATTTAATAAATAATATTTGTCTTAAAATCATGTAAGGAATATTATTTCTCATCCATCTTGGGCCCAATTACAAAAATTGACCCAAATGCCCAATTCGGCCCAACAGCCAGATTTTGACCTAAGGTGAAAAACTGAAAATACCCTTTTAAGTTTTCTGACATCCATGTGCGATCTATAGGACTATTTAATAAAGGTAATGAGTTTTAACAACTTATAAAGCATAAGCGATCTCTAGTAAGACACTATGATCACACTAAATTAAATAGCTGACGAGCGGTGTCAACAGTCCTACTACAACTCAAATAAATCCCTTGACCTTCGATATCTTGATTAGCATAAGGCATGTCGCTAACACCCTTATTTAGAACCTGATCATTTTTCTTGATCTCTATGAAAAAATTGATAAGTTCGAATAAATGACATAATCATTTCATTCGGGTACGGCTACACTGTTCCCAATCTTGTCTATCAAGCGGCTAGTGATATCATCTCTCATTGAGAGGGTCAATCTATTCACTTCACTCATGCTCTCAATCATGATTCGTAGCATACCCAATCATGCCCATACTTGTCAACCTTTTACGGCCATGTTAGGGTATGTCAAAGTACACTAAAAATCACAACAGAGACACAGTGATTTTCATTGTAAGGATAACATTTGACATTGCAAATGGTGATCGCTCTCCAAGTATAATGCTCTACATTATACATATGCACTTTGCTATATATCCCGAATATCTATGACCCGTACAACATGATCATCTAAAAAGTAAATACTTTTATTAATTCTTTTATATTCCCATATAAACAAGCGACTAGGGATATTTAGAATGTTTAACTCAAAAACTTCCAGGTTCTACTATCAAGGTCTTCAACCTTGATACCTCAAGCGCATAATTAACATTCTTAGATATTTTATCAAACAATATACCACAGGTCAATACATCATATGATAAAATAATGCCTCATAATTTTATTACTCAATAATAAAAGTTACAAACAATGGATT
>CANYCX011579859.1:0-13264 GCA_948193385.1 Breynia disticha f. nivosa | reverse complement strand
CCATATGAGGAGGAAGTCCAGTGCTCAAAAACCAAAAGAAAAAGAACTGGACCGGACCCAATAAGCTTGACTGACGTGGAGCCCACTGGTGAAGCTGGTGACAGTAGAATCGAGCCTAGTGGAGCGTCTGATACTCCCATGGAAGGAACTCCAAAAAACGAGTTAGCGGCGGGCTTGGCCCGCCGAAAACAATGAGTTGCTTAAGTTGGAATTGCAGGGGGTTGGGGAACCCCGTGCAATTCGCAAGCTTACGGACCTCGTTCGGACTTTTAAACCCAATTCTGTTTTCCTCATTGAAACTCTTTGTACTGTTATTATTACTGATTGTATCTCTTTACTAGTAACTCTTGTCAATGTTTGAGTTACATTCATTCGACGAATTGCGAATTCGGTGGCACACACCCTTGTCCGTGCTGCGAATTCTTTCTCAGGTTGACATTCATGGGACTCTACCCCCCTGATTGTATTTTTACCACTCTTGCGGGTGACCTCTATTAATGAACTCTCAATTTGTTGTGAAAAAAAAAAGTTAGACTCAAACAGTCTATATGTTATTGCCTTCTATTATCATGAGTGATCCGGGCCATCAAACAAACTATTTTTTGCTTTTCATAGTTTGCAAAATTGTATTGAACTTTTTCTGCAGAAGTATGTATATTATTTATGTATCTGATGTCAGAATAATGCCTCTACCTGATGTGGATTTAAGCCACTGAATTTGAGAAATAAAACTCATGAGGAGTGAGGACAGCCATAATTTTAGATGTCATTCCTCTGTTCTGTTGGAACCTACTTAGTCTGTGATGCAGCAGATTTGGCACCCTTTGTTTTAGATGCCTATCCAATAGCTTCTGCGGTAATTGATAGTGCGCTTTGTCAGAATTTTATTGCAGATTTGACTTGATAATTTCTGACCTATAAAATGAAGAATTTTTAAGAGCACGTGGACGCTGCACCTTATGATAGTTGGAAAAAAGATTGGTAGCTTGGTAAGGAAAGCTACATGGAGGAGGTTGATGCAAGATTTCATTTAGGATAATTGCTAACGTGTCTCCTTCTGGTGCAGATTGGTTGCAGAACCACCGAACTAGAGCACCACCAAGCCAGCTCACATGGATGCTTTTGCCACATTGTGGAACACACTCGTTTAGGTGAGTAAATTATGTTTTTATGAAATGAAATAAGCACAAATTTGCACTTTTCTCTCTTTACAATAACCAAATCACTCTTAGTGGCTGTGAAATCTGATGAATATGCCAATGACTTCATAAAAATTTAATATCGAAACAGTTGCATGTCCATTAGCCAATATCAATAAAGTTTGTCTTTGTTATGTGGGAACTTGGAAACTGATGCAACAAATCACATTTTGGGTGCCATTTTTAGAGGATAAAATATTTTTTATATGTTTATTTGTCTCTGGCATAATGTTATATATTATAATCGAATCGGTAAAGAGAATGAGTCGTTGTTATACTAATCGAATTGATAATTTAAAAATAAGATAAATGAATAAATATATATAAAAAATTATTTGACTTTTTTTAATATTTAAAACCGGTCCAATTCACCGGTTAAACTAACTGATTCATTGGTTTAATATCAGTTCACTTATAACCGGTTGGAATGATGAAACCAAACCGAACCAGTGATTGATTCATTGGTAAACCAGTTCGACTGACCAGTTTGATTCGGTTTTTATAACATTCACCATGAATGAGATTGGTGAAATAATCGAACTGAAAACGAATCGCCGGAACTAGTCAGTTTTGGTTCCACGAACAATGGAACCGTGAATCGCCGGTTCACGGTTCCAAACCATTGGTTCTATTATTTTCAATAAAAAAATGAATTTGAACTACCCAACCGAAACCATCTGAATTGGAATTGAATCGCCTTGAACCGGTTAGGTTTGGTTCGATTCCAATTCCATGAACCGTCGGTTCCGAACCAATAGCAGCTGTCCCGAATTGATTTACATGTCTACATGAGATTTTATATTATTATTATTGTTGTTAATATTATTATTATAATTATTATATAAGCTGTAGATATGGGCAAATCAGAATAGGATGCTTTTTTTTTCTCCTGAAATTAACAACTTAATGTAAGGATTGCATCTTAAGAAGAATGTTTTATGATAGTTGGATAGTGCTGGTCTTTTAATAGAAAATAGTGAGTTATATGGAAATAAAATATGCATTGAGCAAAAGGGAGATGATATCAGTCACATTATTCAACCAATAAAGTTGGAATCCAAGTCATTGTTCAACAACCAAAGTTGGTTCCTTTTCTTTCACAACTTTAACCACCTAAGTGTCATGATCATATTCTAAGGCTCATGATCATATTACAAATGGTGAAGGTTCGCCACAAAACTCCATCTTTCTGCTTTGCGATGATGAGATTCTTGAAAACTTAGTTTCCACCAATTTGGAATAGGAACATATGCCATATTGCCACTTCTGCACTTTTATGAAATGATATCTGACTAGCTTGAAACAGAGTTGATCTGATAAGTGTGTTGCTGTATGCTATGAGTTGCTTCAACCTATACTCAATTATGAACATCTATGCCCATTGTTGTAGACTTTGGAATAGTAGTCTGTCATTCATACGATCCAAATGTGTTTTGTCGTGATCAGGAAACATGGACTCCATGTTCTTCCCATTCTTATCATTCAATTATTGCACAACAACATAGTACTAGTTCATCCTTCTTTTTTCCACTTTTACCTTCTTTTACCGTATTGTCATTCACAATTATGCGGTTTGTTTTCAACTTAATTTTAACTTCCATTGTGACTCAGTTTTTTGTTTCTTTCCTTCTCAACTTTTCATTGCTCTTCGATCTTCACCATTGGTTTGGTTAACTTTCTTCATCTGGATGTGCCATGAATGTCCCGGAGATAGTTTATTATGGTTGATTGAATATTTCATTTTATAAAGTCTTTCTTGCATATAAAATCCTTTTTTGGACTTTTCACTGCTCTTCGATCTTCAGCACTGGTTAATTTTCTTCATCTGAATGTGCCATGAATGTCCCAGAACCCAGATATAGCTTATTATGCTCGATTGAACGTTTCATTTTATAAAGTTTTTCTGACTTTTCTTGAATACAAAATCTTTTTTTTTGGACTTTTCAAATATCCAAATTGATCATCAACTATATCCATTCACATTTAGAACATATTAAAGTAAATGATTATTTCAAATCTAATATCAGAAAGAGTATAAATTGATGCTTAGATTTTACGTGGAAACATGGATGGATTCATTTCTGTCAAATCACAATTGTGCAATGTCTTAACACCATTGGATTATATGTTTAAACTTGGTTCTTAATTTGTTCTGATTCCCATTAAACGTATTTTTCTAAGAACAATTCTGCAGATTCTACTGCCAAACCTGTCTTTGACCAGTCTTTGTATAAAAGAGATTGCAATTTAATAATCACAAATATCATTCCTATAATTAATGTGCAGGATGTTTTAATTCTCGTATCAAACTTATCTATGAGATTAAAAATACGAAGATACTGGTTTTGCTTAAAATATGATATGAGGTATCTGCACTTGGTAGTTTCACATTACTGTTAACAAACCACATATGAAATGGTGTCTCCACCCAACCAAGCTCGTGAGTCATGCAAGAACTCTAGAAGTTGTCTATGTAAAGAAATCTATATCAGATCCTCTAAAGTTGCCAATCTGATAGAAATCACATTGCCACATAGGATTACTCCACTTTTATATTATTTATTTGTTCATTATTCACTTCTTTTTATTTATTTTTGTACCTATCCTACATACTAGTCTCAAGCAGTATAAATACAGATAGAGTTGCTTGTGTTACCATCCTGTTTCATGCATAACATATTCAGAGCTCTTCTTTCCAACAATGGATTTCATATGTAAGATGTCATTGTTTCTCACTGTTGCTCTCTTTGCACACACTTCTGTGGAGTCTGCCAGGCGCACACACTTCTCTAATCAGGGCTTGAATTCGTCGTCTGATGAGGATCTTGTTACTAACTTGCCTAGCCAGCCAGGGGTGAGCTTCAAGCACTATGCTGGCTATGTTACGGTGAATGAAAAGAATGGAAGGGCACTGTTTTATTGGTTCTATGAGGCCATAAATCATCCTGAAGAAAAGCCTCTAGTGCTGTGGCTTAATGGAGGTAAGTATTTTGAATAGACTAATTGACTGCAGTCTTCCCACACTAAACTTCTGAATTGCCTGAGGTGGGATTACTTTGGAATGTACGTCCGGTCTGACTTGTAATTTGGCTCCAAATTGACTGGTGTAACTGAAAAAAAAGTAAATCTACATGGCATCACATGTCCATTGGTGTGTTTTACGTTGGTCCTTCAGATAGACTTCAGTTACATATTGAATAAGACAAGTTGACTATGATTTGAAACCACTACTTACTTCAGCAGGACAAGTTTTGGACATATCTTGCAATTCATCTTCACATTATTATGTGACCTTATATAATGATAAAAAAAAAAGTTTGACTAATCTTTCTTGTTTTCAAGATGAACTATCTCAATGGATGAAGTTTCCCCAAAACCAAGAAATTTGAGGTTTTATAGATACATTATGGATACAATAATTCCAGTTTCAGTTTCTTGTACCTTTGTTTCTAACTTCAAAGCAGTTCCTTTCAGTCACTGTTGGTACAATTATTTTTTGTGTTCTCTTATGAGGTGACAATACGGATGAATGCTCCATCTTTCAGGTCCTGGGTGCTCTTCTGTGGGATATGGTGCAACACAAGAGATTGGCCCATTCATTGTGGACACCAATGGGCATCAACTAAAATTTAATCCTTATTCATGGAATAGAGGTATTTCAGGACCCACAATTTTATATATATATACATGAAAAGTGCATGCAATTATAGTTGCATTTACACAATGCTCCATTATGTAATAAACTATTACAAAATTCCATCTTTGATGACGCAGAGGCCAACGTGTTATTCCTGGAATCTCCTGTTGGGGTTGGTTTTTCATTCTCCAACACAACTAGTGATTATAATATTCTCGGTGATGAATTTGCAGGTGATGACAGTTCTTCTCTTAAATATGCTTCCATGTGCAACCCACTTTATCATGTTCCACAGTTTTGTTCATTAACATGTATAGAATCTATGCTTTCATGCAAATTTATCTCATGACTCGTTAGATCTTCTATATGATGCCTTGAACATTAGTATTGTTGATGCTTTTTTATGGCCATTTTGAAGTGAGCATAAAATCCTGAATCGATTACATCGTCCTTTTTTAGCAAATGATGCTTATAATTTCCTCCACAAGTGGTTTGTCAAATTTCCATCCTATCGGACGAGGACATTTTATATTGCTGGGGAGAGCTATGCAGGTATTTCACTTTTGAAATGTTCTATTTCACTATGTTGCTTTACAAACTTATCTTATATTGACCTTTCTTATTCTTAGGAAAATATATTCCGGAGCTTGCCGAGATTATACATGAGAATAACAGAAGTCCTTCCCTTTATATTAATCTGAAGGGTATTCTGGTATTGATTCTGATATAAAATTTGCAGTTATGAGCAGAACTGAGATATAGTTAGTGGATTTTGTCTCTTTGAAAATGTCACTTATCTTTTTCTTATGCATTACACAGTTGGGAAATCCTGAAACAAATGATGCCGAGGACTGGAGAGGTATGGTGGATTATGCATGGAGTCATGCAATCATATCTGATGAAACCCATGATATAATTGGGCGAAACTGTGACTTTAGCAGCAATGAGACATGGAGTAATGAAGAATGCAACAAGGCTGTAGAAGAATTACTCAGGCAGTACAGAGAGATAGATATGTACAGCCTCTACACCTCAGTTTGTACTGGTGATTCTGCAAGTTCAGATGACAAATTTTCACAGGTCATGTTCAAGAAAAATTCTATGATGGTGAGTGGTGAAACTTCCCTTTTCGTTTCTTTTGAGCTTGAAACTCATTAATGCTGAGTGTGATTTAAATATGGAATCTTTTCAGATGCCTAGAATTATGGGTGGATATGATCCATGCCTTGATGATTATGCAAAGGCTTTCTACAACAGACCGGATGTTCAGAAGGCACTCCATGTCGGCGATGGTCTGATGCTCAGAAATTGGAGCATTTGCAAGTACTGAAAATCCCTCTCTCCCTCCTTTTCTTCCGTCTGCTCCAAGTTACTAAATTGAATAATTGTGAAACAACTGTAAGCTTTAGGATTACATTTGAACAAGTTCTGATAAACTGTTCTGGTTTACATGGATTCAGCAACCAGATTTTCACCGAGTGGCTTGATTCAAAGCCGTCAGTCCTTCCCATATACGAGAAGCTGATTACTGCTGGACTCAGAATCTGGGTTTACAGGTTTGTATTCCCTGCCTTGGAGAACCTAGGCCGTGTAGAAAAATTCTAACAATCATGTTCGGTCGCAGCGGAGATACTGACGGGAGAGTTCCAGTTCTGTCGACAAGATACAGCTTAAGTTTTCTGGGATTACCAATAACTAAAGCCTGGAGACCATGGTACCATCAGAAACAAGTCAGCGGGTGGTTTCAGGAATACGAGGGACTGACATTCGCGACGTTCAGAGGAGCTGGCCACGCTGTGCCAATCTTTAAACCAAGCGAGTCACTCGCGTTCTTCGCAGCTTTTCTTCAAGGGGAAACTCCACCTTCTTCGCGATAAATTATCGCAGTACGGATGAAGGATTGCTACTGAGATTTTGCTATCAGAGAGTTAGCATAGTATAGATCATGTAACATGGCCATGCTTGGAACGATCCAAAGCTTAATTGTGCGGAGAGAAGAATGTCAGGTCATGATCTTTCATGACTTAGTAGAATAAACTTCTCATTTACAACAAAATGATAGGTTTCCTTGAATTACTTGTGTCTGAGACAGTGCTATAAAAATTAGAATAAATTCGTATATCAAATCGGTAAATTCGCTATTAGTTTGTTCTAACTTTATCGTTCAAATCGGTTTATAAGTGAACCAGTATTGAATCAGCAGAAAATCGGTGAATCGGATCGTTTTTAAGTACTATCGATTTAACCAATAAACCAATCATTCGATTTATTTTGGCTTACCGGATTAAAGTAAGGGTATTACTGATGTTGTGAAATAGTAAAGAACCTTAACGATCGTCCTGTCTGATTGTATTTTGAGCGGCGACCGGCCGGCGATTGAGGTCCCCATTTGTCTGGAAAAGCAGAGGCACAATCTACGGCTAATATTTCATTTTCCATAAGTCAAATTACCTTTTTTTTGAGTTTCTATTTGAAGAAAATCAAACCAATATGATAACTGACGATTGTGAACCCAAATGACCATCTTTCACTAAATGAACGTGGATTCAGCAGTTAAATATTTCAACTCTCACACTAAGAAAGGATAATTCGAATTCTGAAGTCGTAGCGGCGCTTGAGGAGACATACAGGTCTACTGGTCTTCTTATTTGCCAAACTACTCAAAAGGATGCCCCATGTCCTTAGCTCATAGGCTAGTCCAGTCTCTTACCTAAAATTTATTTATCAAAAAAAATTAATCACTAATGTATTACTGTAACTATAAATGAATTCAATTTTTTTTCAAGAAAGAGAAAATAAAAAAGAGAATAAAACAGTAAGAACGAATCACGATAAAAGACAATATTATAAAAAATAATAACTCACATAATAACCATCACTTACAACTTAATTATTAATCTTTTTAGTTCCATAATTTATTTAAATTTGTCCATTAATACGAGACGGTAAGAATATTATCGATAATTAACCTGAATCGTGACATAATCACTGTCATAGGCCTTCTCGAATATAGTGGTGTATATGATGAGCCAATACCCTAAAGGAAAAATTAGAGTAGAGCATATATGTTACACAAACTTTGTGGAATTTGATGATATTACATTTCATAATATGTCCCATTAATTCAAGTCCCCCACCTTTATTATTTATTTAATTTATCCTATATATTTTTAATGTTTAAATCCCATCTTTTGATTCCTTGAATGACATATTATTTGAACAGTGACATTGAAAACCAAGAAAAATATCCCAATAGAGGGTTTGCCCGAATCAGAATCGGGTCGGTGATTCAAGCCATAGTTTTGTACGAATTGTTCTATAAATTTTTATTTGAAGAAAATCAATCTTGCTTTTTTTTGACATTTTCTTATAATACTATCTTTTTACAGCATATCTGCTTGTACTATTTTTAGCTCATACATTTTTCAATTTTTTAAAAAGTTTTCTGAATCCGTCACAGTTCGTACGAGCGCATCGTATCGTATAGCCGCCAAAGCAGTTGAAACAAGAGCAACAGCTGTTATATAAAGTGAAGCAGCAAGTCAGCGCCGAAAACAAAACCACCATGCATGGTGTAACAGTCTATTGAAACCATCAATTCAAAACAAATGTGGAAGAAAATTCAGAGGCACATTATTGAGTCACAAAACTTGGTAAAACTATAGCGTCAATCTCACTTTATTTATGTGTTGAAATTTCTGGGGAGTTTATTCAAAGAAAAGGAACAAGAATGGTAAGTTTTCAAGATTCTTGGTCGGTTGGTCATGGAGGTCAAAAGGCCATCAGAAATGAAGTACTAACAGAGTTGGAGAAGAATTTGTCTCTTGTTTTGTAAATATAAATCGAACTTTCAATTATAAAAAGATTAAAACTTCCAACACATGAATTTCTAAGTCGATATAAATCAGAACTAGTCGTATCCCTCTGTATGCAATTCGTACAAATGCGCGTAAATCAACTGGCGTCGGGTTGTTCTATCTTAACTAGAGATCTCGAGTCCAAATTCTGAGTACACAGCTGCGTCAAAACTCGGTTAAAAGAGCTTTGTCGCCCTTATGATCTTGCTCAGCTCGAACGGGGACTAGTCTGGAAAAAAATATAGAGCCTCGTTGATCAACTTTCACTGATATCAAAATACCTGTGGGGACGTTTTTTAATCTTCTTTTGTTACTGTCTCAATCACTATACTTCGTCTAACAATCAATCGTATTTAATGTACTTGCAATCTAAACATTGATTATCTACATAATTAGGCAAATATCTACTCACTAAGAAGATGATTAAGCAAGTAATTAATGTTGTATTTCTTCATAAAGGTACCTTTTTCTTTGTTGGGTTCACAGAAAAATTTACTATTGGTAATTATGTGCAAACTTACTATTTCATGCGTGGTAAATTTTTTCATATGTTACTTTTACGATAAAATAGACAGGACAAGATTTTGTAGGATGACGAGAGTAATATTCTCGTTCTTATTCTGAAATTTTTCAACTGAGAAATTCTCGAACGAGAAAAGGAAACGAATTCCAAATTCAGTTGTCGTCTCTAACGTGGTTTATTTTTCGATAAAAAGGCTTAAAATGACGAGGAAAATAAGGATGTGGGAATTTTTAATAGTATCTGATCAAACGAGGATCCATTTCGGAGAAATACACAGAACATGGCCGAGGGAGCCGACGTTCTTGGAAGTCAAAGCACATGATCAACTCATAGTGATTACAACAAAAGGTTCATACCTCTCGTCCGTGAGTTTAGCGGTTAAGGTGTCGAACCCTTTTTTTGGTGATCGCAGGTTTGATCCTCCGTAGCGGTGCTGGGGAGGCATACAGGTTTTAACCTGTCGGTTTATCGGAACTAACCGAAATGCGTCTCCTTGTCCTTGATCTGTGAGTTAGCCCGACTATTTTCCTAAAATTTATGTAACCAAAAAAACAACAAAAGGTTCATACCAACAATCACAATTTAAAAACATAAACAAAGTTATTTAATTAAGATGGATCCAATACAGAAGTTTTCATCGGGTGGTGGACTATGATGCATGTTCATATAAATCTTATAAGCTTCGATTGTTGATGGCTGCAAATTTTATATTCAATTAATTCATATTTCATCTTGATTTCCTCTAATCTCTTTGATCAATTTCATTTGCATTGCTACGAAAACGTTTAGAAACTTTCATACCTTCCTTCTAATCAATGGATTAAACGTCAATAATTATAGTTGTAATATAAGTGAACAGATGTTATTACTCGTTTTCTTCAAAATGGTTATCACAATGTTTCCTTCATAATTCTTTTAGAATTCTTTTTTTTATCTGAACCACGAGACATCTTAAGCACTTCAGACAAATGGCAGGACCACAAGAGCGGCAAAGCTCTATCAACCGAGTTTTAACGCAGCTGCGTACCCAGGACTCGAACTCAAGATCTCTGGTTAAGCTAAAACAACTCCACGTCAATTGATGTACGCGTTCGGCGGTTTTAAAACTTCTTTGTGAACGATATGAATTGAAGAATCACTCGATACAAAATCAATTGACTTATATAAGATTTACAACTTACATCATTATAAATCACTTAATATTCTCCTACTTCTTCTATGTAGGATACATTCTCAAAATAAAATCATTTACTCGCCCTATTTCCTAATATATAAATTTGAGACGAAAGTAGCATAATCGTATGAGAGACTGATCGTAGCGAGTGACGAGAGGAAAGAGAAAGAGAATTTAATTAATAAAACAATAATATTGTGCATGTTACAACTGAGTAAAACCTTATTAAACCATTTTTCTTACAAATGCTTGCTTGTGTTATCTACACTTGAAGAATAAAAAATCTGTCACCAAATGGCTACACATATCAACAATATTACTGTTAGCATTTGCCAACTTATTAATCGTAGCCATATAATCAACAACAAAATAAATAAAAAAATCAAAGAACTCGTTAATCCAAATTAAACTTGTGCAACCTTTTTGTTCAGCACAAGCAGTGAAATTATCTATAGTTTCTCCACTTTAATTAGCTTATTAATTATTATTATTAATATTATTACTATTTCTTCAAGAATATTTGCGGTCCTTGTAGTTATTTTGTGGTGCTAAATCCCAGCCTCCATCAAGTTCTTGATGACTGCATCGGTGGCTGTTGTTAAGAACTCCGACCAGTCCCTGCAAAACAGTTCGAACAAACACATTAATTCTAGATCATTAACATTCACATTGATTCGGGACGGACCAAGACAGGCCGCTGAGGATTCGTATCGTTACAAGCGTTCGTTGGTTTTGTCTTTATAGTAGTGATGTTCTTATTACTATCCGTGTATATAGATTGATAGATTTAGTTAATGATCATGACATTTTTAATTAAAATGCATATATAGTTACATACCCTTCATGTGTGTCAAACGTAAGTCCAACGGTATACTTAGCCTCTTCAAGAGCATTAGCAAATCTCTGCAACTTCTCCGGAGGGCAAACACCGTCGTCTTTAACGTGAAGCTGCGACGGTTTAACGTCACAAAATATAGGAACAACCCTTCTCTTCGTCTCCATCAAAAGAGCCAATTCATGGAGACAAAAGTACGAATCACAATACCGTGGCGAAAACACAGCCACCCCAATCTTGCACTCCTGGATCGCCCCATCAATCTTATCAAACAACCGATCGCCGAGTTTCATATTCCTACTGTCCAAGAAAGAACGGATCCCTAATCTCGATAAATGATCATGGAGCAAGCCAGAAATCGTCCTCTTGGTATCAATACCTCTATGGTTGATAAAAACATCACACAAGGGTCGTCGTTTAATCGTCAGAACTTGGTTTTGGTGGTGTAAGATCATTTGTCGCAAGTTTCTAGCTCTGGAGATTTGAAAACGTTGCATGGCTGCAAGAAGAAGCTACAAAGGAGTATGGTTGGTATTTCTAGGGCTGATTACGGAAGTTTTAGGTAGGACGTCCTTGGTTTGATGTTGAACAAGTATTTATATGCATATATAAAGGAGGTATGATGAGGAAATTGGGTTTGAATTCAAGTGAGGAATTCAGAAATTTGGACCAATATATGTCGAGAGAGAAAATGCCAAGTAGTTGTCGAGAAAGACAACACAAACAGAGTAGTACGTTTGAAATGTTTGACTTTTTCTGAGAATATAATCCTTCAAACACGTACAATTTCTTATAATATTTTCAGGCTCTTTGCCCTAAATATCCGTTATATATCAATAACATATTATAATTAGAGATCTCGATTTCGAGTTTGTGTACGCAGCTGCGTTAAAAATCGGAGCTTTTTTGTTCTTGTAGTCCTATCCGACTCGAACGGAATTATTCTGAGTTGCCCAGAATACCTCGTTAATTCAGACGAAATAAAAAAATATTATAGTCTTTTTTTTTCTATATTAAAGTCGTGTATTTTTCCTCTATTTTTTTTCTTGCCCTAAATAATGGTGTGCGTTCTTAGCTCTGGTGTAAATATCTATTATTCAAGATTTGATTATTAGGGTTAAGTTTGTTTGATAAAAAAAATGAGTTCTTAAAAAAATATTTGCTTATAAAAAATAAGATTCAAATTTTTTTTTAAATTATATTTTATAGTGTTTGGCAACCATATGAAATATTTAGACTTCATGCAAATAAAATTTGAACATATTAAAAATATATTAGTAAAATAAAAATTATAAAAAAATTAATATTAGAAATTATAGGTAAGTTAGTGAAAAATTAGAAAACATTTTTTTTTTCTTTTAGAAAGCTGAAGATATTTTATTAAAAAATAAATTATTCAGATAAGTTATTTTTTAGTTGACCATAAATTATCTTTCGTTAACATTTTTTTATTCAAACAAACAATAGAAAAAAGGAAAATATTTTTCATAAAAGTATTTTCCGCCGAACAAACATGGTCTAAGGCCATGATTTCAAATTTTCAACAGGATCGGTTCTGAAAAAGAACATTGTGTTGTGAAAAAAATGGTTCAAAAGGAATATTTATGAGATTTAATGGACTCGATAGCACAATTTATAAATATCCAATTATAACACAACACAAATTAAATTTCCCACTAAAATTTCAGTAATTTTCTGAATGATCAACATCACAACATGAGTGAGTTTGGAATATCTGAGTATCGAAGAGAGATTCACAATATTTAGTTGGAAGATGATAGTTTCTGAGAAGAACAAGTTGTTTTAGTGTTCGGATTTGGTAGTTGCAGGAGCAACTGTGTCTGTCGTAAGATTTATTCATTACCATACTCCATCAAATTCAAACGTATGCTAGCTCCGATGCATGAACCCTTGACTATGGAATAGAAACGTCGTCGTATCGTGGCCTGACTCGGCGGAAATCTCAACAGTACTTGTGTTGTACTGTTGTGTTTACGTGTTGCTGAATCAAGAAAAAACAACGAAGTAATCATTTGATT
>CANYCX011579473.1:0-10552 GCA_948193385.1 Breynia disticha f. nivosa | reverse complement strand
TTGAAAATGAAGGACGATCAAACAATAAAATATTATTTTGAAATGGTTTCGCAAGCAGTAGATTTTTTAGAGGACCTAAGTATGGATATTGGAGGAAGTCATTTTAGTTTAGGAGATGATGTATACAGTAGTACGGGGACTGACTACATGAGTCCATATGTGTCCATGAAAAGCAAAAGTATCGAGTCCAGTTGTGGCCGAACATTTTAGGAGACACATCAAACCATCATTAGATATCTCTACATATGATATCTCTACATATATCGTTGTATAATGTGATATGATTTTTCTATGCATAAAATGACTTTTGGTTTTCTTTTTAATATGTCTAATTATGTCCAAATAATATAAATTGCATTCCTTTCATTTTTTGGCGTTAACGTTAAATTGTAGATTTTCTAAGTAATCAAAGATATCAATATTATGCGAATGCTTTTTTTGAGTATAAAGTTGAACAAAAAAGATATGCAATATTGAAATATTTGCTTTCATTATTACATGTAAATAACGTGTCTATTCGCGTCCACAAAAGCATTACAATATATCTTAACAATATTGGAACATTCAACTTGCTGGAGGTTTTTTGCACTTCTTCTTGTGTCGATTTCAGTTCTTTTTTGTTGTGTTACATGAGAGAGTGTAACGTTTCTGAAAATATGATTTCTGTGATTAATAATAAAATTCAACCATTATGTTTTATTGATAAAGTTGTTACATCTTCAATTTTGAAAGTCAATAAATACAATTTAAACTGAAATCCTCAATTTATGCTACAAATTTGGTTTATTTTTTCGATTTAAAAGAAAATTGTGAGCTATTTTTTATTTCAAGAATGATATTTTTTTAATTTAAAAAATTTACTATTATAGTTGAAGTTAACTGAAAACATACCGTTTTAGTTGTCCAAATTTTATGATAACATATATGTAATAAAACTTTAAAAAAATATCATCTATGTAATTTTCCCAAATTTTCGATCAGGCTAACCGGGTAAGCCTGAGTTGAAAACATTGCCTAAAACATAGTATTTATGAAGCATCCAGAATCATGAAAATTCTGACCATTTTTCTTTCTTAATAAATGGTACTTTGATGGTGAGAAATAAATGAGATTCCTAGAACCATCAACTACAAAATGATGTGGGGGATGAAATATGCATGTTTTGACGTGAGCAAGTACACATATTTGCTAATCATCTTGACTTTCCCAATTGCAATTAACCACATAAGTTGAGCAGTAGCTTTCATTTTCATGCGTGTTATCTCCACCTCCAAATTTCAACCTTATTAACATCTCATTACTCAAATTCACTGAATTAAGCATCACGGACTGAGATAATTACAATGCCAAATTATATCCACTTATTTGACTAATTCCGCTTCATTAATTAACCCACAATTACTTGTTTTCTTTCTTTTTCTTTTTTTTTTTAAAAAAAAAATTAACTGCCTAATTATTTTGCCTATTTTCCTTTCCCCTTAATTCGCCGTTATTTGTTCATCGTATTTTTTTTGACAGATTTTCTTCGTATTTTAGTTATATGATCAATCAGTATGTTAAGTCAAAATCACTACGGATTACTCGAATCGGATCATGTGATTACACTTTTAAATAGATTTGGAATCTCTAATTATTCTCCACTTCTGCCGCCATAATAACAATTTATGAATATTATAATTCCTGCGAGGTACTAAAGAATGCCATACAAGAATACAACTTATGAGGACTTTAAAACATTTTTTATATTTATATGTTTACATAATATTAACTTTTTAATATTTATCGTCATATCTAAAATCAATAAAAATTTAAAAAAATCTGTTTTATTATTATTTTTGTAATAATCATAGGATAATTTTTGTTTATAAAATGTGATAGTACATCGAATTCGAAACCCATCCTTGCTTGTGAGGTGAGTAATTTTAGTAGTCAAATCAATGAAACGAGTCCAAATATTCTGAACAGATATATCAGCCAATCAAAACACTAACAGATTTTCTCCAAAAATAGGCATTCAGCCATATCACTCTAAAGACCTAAATACCCTCTAGAGAGTGTGGCATTGACACAAGTGATTTTTATAAAATTGAGAGGGAAAGTAATGAAGTCTGAGAGTGGAGCAGAAACAAAGTGTGGTAGAGACTTGTAATAAATTCTTTTCTTCATTCAGGTACGGCCAACAATTACCTTCTTATCTTGTTATATTTTAATGTTGTTCTTCCTCGATGTTTTTCTTTCTTTATTTGCAGTATAGATCCATCTTCAAAAACGTGTTTCATTTTTTGTTTCGAGATTCTGTTATTGGCTTACATTGTGTGTTTTTATACTTTGTGTCTAAATTTCTACTTTATGTTTTTTGCAGTTTCATTTGTTACTTGAAGTTGAAATGGGTTCTTCAAGAATCAATCTTTAGTGCTGAAAGCAAGCATCTTTAGACAATCTGTCGTTGTTTCAATGAATTTTGTGAAGTGAAAGGCCACTTGATAGATCTACCATGAGAATCCATTTCGTGGAGCTTGTTTTGGCACTGCTTTCGTTATTGGTGGTGGCTTGTGCTGTGACTGACCCTGGTGATTTGGCTATTCTCAAAGCATTCAGAGATGGGTTGGAGAATCCAGAGCTTTTGGAATGGCCTGCAAGTGGTGATGATCCTTGTGGGCAATCTTGGAAGCATGTTTTCTGTGATGGTTCAAGGGTGTCTCAGATTCAGGTTCAGAATTTAGGCCTAAAAGGTCCATTGCCTCAAAACTTGAATAAGCTTAAGATGCTTACTGATTTAGGCCTTCAAAAAAACCAGTTCACTGGTGCTTTACCTTCCTTGAGTGGGTTGTCAAAACTCGAAAAAGTTTATTTGGATTTCAATCAATTTGATACCATTCCATCTGACTTTTTTGATGGTTTGGAGAGTTTGAGATTCATGGCTTTAGACAGCAACAATTTTAATGCTACTACAGGGTGGTCACTCCCTCCGGGCTTGGAAGGTTCTACTCAATTGACGAATCTTTCGTGTATGAACTGTAATTTGGCTGGTCCGTTGCCTTATTTTCTAGGGAACTTGTCTTATCTACAGAATTTGAGGCTTTCAGGCAATAGTTTGTCTGGTGAGATTCCGCTCAGCTTTGAAGGAGCCATCTCTTTGCAGAATCTGGTGTTAAACAATCAGAACGGCGGCGGCTTGAGTGGCACTCTTGATGTGGTGGCTACAATAGTCTCAGTCTCTGTCTTATGGCTTCATGGGAATCAGTTCACAGGTAAAATTCCAGAAAGCGTTGGAAATCTTACCAATTTGAAGGTGCTTAATCTTAATGGTAATAAACTTGTTGGGTTGGTTCCTCAGAGTCTAGCAGACATGCCTCTGGACAATTTAAACTTGAACAATAATCAGTTGATGGGTCCAATCCCTAATTTCAAAGCAACCAATTTTTCTTATACTTCAAATTCATTTTGTCAATCTGAGGCAGGGGTTCCTTGTGCACCAGAAGTTATGGCCCTTCTGGATTTTCTTGACAAATTGAATTACCCTTCAAGACTTGTCTCTTCATGGATTGGCAATAATCCTTGCGATACATGGCAGGGAGTGGCTTGCACCGCCAATAAGGTTTCATCCATGACTTTACCTAATTTTAATCTCAGTGGTTCTTTGAGTCCTTCAGTTGGAGAGCTAGGTTCTCTTGTTACAATTAAGCTAGGAGGTAACAATATAAATGGTACAGTTCCTAAAAACTGGACTAACTTGGCAATGCTGAAAACGTTGGATCTAAGCGGCAACAACATTTCCCCTCCCATCCCAAGCTTCCCAAAAGCTGTTAGTGTTGTGACTGCGGGGAATCCTCTTCTAGATGGCGCACCTCCATCATCTGGAGGCTCAAACTCTTCTGATAGCAAACCATCTGCACCAGCCGGTGGATCAACCACCATTTCTGACAATCCTTCCAGCAAATCAACCAAGCAGAAAGGAATCAAAAGCTCCACTTTAGTTGCAATTATAGCTCCTGTTGCTACTTTTGCAGTTCTCGCCGTCCTGGTAGTTCCTCTATCTATTTATTGTTATAAGAGAAGAAAAGATGCTTTCCAGCCCCCAAGCTCTCTTGTAATTCATCCAAGAGATCCATCTGATCCAGACAACTTGGTTAAGATTGTTGTTGCTAATAATACAACCGGTAGCATTTCCACAGTAACAGGGAGTGGTTCTGGGAGCAGGAACAGTAGCGGCATGGGGGAGTCTCATGTCATTGAATCAGGAAATCTGGTCATATCAGTGCAAGTTCTTCGCAATGTGACCAAGAATTTTGCAGCTGAGAATGAGCTTGGTCGCGGTGGCTTTGGCGTGGTATATAAGGGTGAGCTTGATGATGGCACAACAATAGCAGTAAAAAGAATGGAGGCTGGTGTGATCAGCAACAAAGCACTGGATGAGTTCCAGTCAGAGATCAGAGTTCTTTCTAAAGTCAGGCACCGTCATTTAGTTTCACTTTTGGGTTACTCCATTGAAGGTAACGAAAGAATTCTTGTTTACGAGTATATGCCTCAAGGAGCTCTTAGTAGACATCTTTTCCATTGGAAGAACTTCAAATTGGAGCCTCTTTCATGGAAGAGGAGGCTGAATATTGCATTGGATGTTGCAAGGGGAATGGAATATCTTCATACTTTGGCACACCAGAGTTTCATACACAGAGATCTTAAATCTTCAAACATTTTACTTGGTGATGATTTCAGAGCAAAAGTTTCAGATTTTGGTTTGGTGAAACTTGCTCCTGATGGAGAAAAGTCTGTTGTCACGAGGCTTGCTGGGACTTTTGGATACTTGGCTCCAGAATATGCTGGTAAGCATTTAAATTTATTCCTGGTTTTTACTTTATTTAATTATGCCTCTATTGTATGCCTATACAGTATAGAACTGATGCACGTTTATATGATATGTTTCTTAGAGAGTCCAGCCTATTTATTTTACAAATAATGGTTTTGCTTATACTAATATGGTATGATCTCTACTGGACGAGAAATTTCATTTTGTTCGAAATACTGGTTTATCATACATTTTCATCTTCTCCTTCCATGTATGCTTTTATTCCAGAAAATCTGACTTGCAAGTTGCAAATGCATTTTCTGTAGTTACTGGAAAAATCACAACCAAGGCAGATGTCTTCAGTTTCGGGGTTGTGCTAATGGAGCTATTGACTGGATTGACGGCGCTAGATGAGGACAGGCCAGAGGAAAGCCAGTACTTAGCTGCATGGTTCTGGCATATCAAAAATGATAAAGAGAAACTCAGGGCCGCCATTGATCCTGCCATCGATGTGAAGAATGAAACATTTGAGAGTATATGCACTATTGCTGAACTTGCTGGGCACTGCACCGCAAGAGAACCAAGCCAAAGACCTGATATGGGTCATGCTGTGAATGTACTTGCCCCTCTGGTCGAGCAATGGAAACCTTTAGACGATGATATCGAAGAATACTGTGGCATTGATTACAGCCTCCCTCTTAACCAGATGGTGAAAGGATGGCAGGAAGCGGAAGGAAAGGACATCAGTTACGCAGACCTGGAAGACAGCAAGGGAAGTATTCCCGCAAGACCTACTGGTTTTGCAGAGTCTTTTACATCAGCTGATGGGCGGTAGAAGAGGTAACTTGTGGCTCATCGAAAATGTTGTTTTGGTAGATGTAGATATGATGTGGTATTTTGTTTCCAATTAGATTCTGTGGTCAACATTTTCGATTCTGATGCCGTCAGAGTGAGTAAGAGTTTCCTCGTTCTAAGTCTCATGTAGGCTTTGAATTTTTCAGTTTTCACTGTTCAGACAATATTGATTGTAGATAGAAAAAAAATCAGAACTTGGTGTACATTGTTTATTGTTTCCTATTTATGAAGTTCATTGCATTAAACTTACCATTGACTTGAGTGGATATCCATCCACATGTTATCTGCCAAGTAAGAAATTCCGGAAGAATCGTGCGATGAGCTTTCAGTTGAAATTTAGAAGAGTAGGTTTTACAGTAGTTGTAAGAATACAGACAGCACAGGTGGCTTGCATTGATTGTTAGTAAGGACAAAGCGTAGCCTAAGTCGTGAATGATAATCAATATGATCACTCTTCCTTCACCACGTAGTCCATACATTAAACTTCTTTGCTACCAGTCAAAAACTTGTCATTTGCTTAGCACTTAAAACTACAAAGCTCAAACTCTGTGTTTATCTCATTTTTTAATTTTATTCTAACAAGAAAATCGAACGCTCCTTGAATGTTGGTTGGAATGAAACAATGATAGAATTAAAACCATGCTTAAATATGGACTTTTAAATTAAACAATTATAGCGAAATAACAAAGGGACAACTCTATCATTTAAAATGTCATTGTATCAATGATAAAAAAAAGTAAATCACATTACTAACAAATAAAATAAATTAAATGGTAGGAGAATTGTAATTAAATTGACTGAAATAATAATAATTGTAAAATAGAAAAGTTAAAGTTTTGGGGAATAGAAATAAACAAAATAATTTTTTTTTAAAAATAAAAACTGAGAAAAAGGCTGTTGAGGCTAAGGGATTGAATTTTTTTTGGGACAACTGCTAAAAATATAGATTGAACACAAACTGAAAATTGAGAATTAAAATGGATGCTGAGATGGTAAAAAAAAGGTCAGGGACAGTAACAAGGCAAGAGACTAAGAACTTTTTAAAGGAAAAAACAGTTAAAAATGTAAATTAGAGGCTAAGAATGTAAAAAGGAGAAAAAAATTAGAGTCGGGGCGATGTTATTCTAATAAAAGGTAAATGCACAATTTTGAAGGAAAAAGAGTTTTACATGGTTTGATTTTTGTATTGTCTATCTATTGTTGTTGATCTAGATTGTATTGTCTGTCGATTATTATTGATCTGTGTTGTATTGTATGTGATCCTCTTTGGTTATTGATTTTTTTTTAGGAAACGAAGTTTTCCATTTTGTACTCAATTTTTTTTTTGACCAAATTCCTAGTACATCTCTAGTGGATGTATTTGCTTGGTGCTACTTTCAAAATTCTAATCGTTGGCTAATTTTTGGCATAAATACTGCGTTCCAAAGAGATTCTGTAAATGCAACAAGTGTCATAAGCTGGCGCAGTTGCTGTCTGAAATCCTACAGTGGCGGAACCCACCACACCACATTATTACTCCAATAATCTCAGCAACACCCAACACGTAACAAACAACCAAATCCATGTATGTACTTCCCACACCCATACGAAACGCCTACTCATGTGACTGCCAAAAACATATGGGGACCAATTTAAACTTTTAGTTCACAATGTTTGATTCCATTTGGCTCATTCATTCTCATCACTACTCACTGTGAGAGGGTCCCTATTGTTTGCCTCAAACACACTGCATTACAATATTACATAGCAATGCCTTATAATGCATTATATGATGTGATTTCTGTGATGGGTAGATTGATATTTTCTACCATGTGGCACAGCTGGAAAATTTGTCCTTGGATTCAATCACATCGCTGTTCCTATGAACTGCTTATTATGGGGTTTCTCTGATTTCTACCTTTCAACATGTAGTTTTGAAACAGACGAGACTTGATGATGGAACTACTGTTACTACATTTTTATCCAATTGGAAGTAAGTTTGAATTATATGGGTCATTTTCCAGTTCATACGAATTATCTGCTTAATTATTACTTTCTATTTGGATCCTGCAAGATCTGGTTCCTACCATTCAGAACAAAAACTCCAGACTGGAGCAATACCAAACTTCTTCAAAAATGTCCATGTATGTACTACATATAAACTAATTTCGTAGAGCATATCCATATTGCAACTAGAATCTAAATTGTAGGGTAACCCAAAGTGATATTTTTGAGAGGTGAAACAGTGTCATTTTCAGTAGAATATCCATTTTCTTAGAAAGTAATTTAATATGTACATAGGGCTCAGAGAAGAGTTTCTACGCCAAAGTTTGGAAAATAATATTTGTTAGCTGCGGATCCATTCCAATGCTTCCAAAAACAGAGAAACAAACAGGTAAATGTTTCAACTATTGTCCCAGCAACAAAGTAAACGAAGAAAAGATACAGGTTTGGTTAAGAATGATACCAAGAAATAATATAAAGCTGCTTCAGACCTCGTTCCAAAAAAATGCTGCAGGCCACACTAGCATGCACCTGCACAAAGATCCCAAAATATTAGTTTCAGCAGTGAGGGTTTGAGTTTACCATTTGCAAATTCATTTTATACATCTATAATATCTTGCATTATAAGAACTCTTACTGTTATCTGTTTAAATACTTGATGAGCTGTAATTCCCTTGCATGCCACAGACCCAATTATTTTATAGCCCAACTATAATCGAGCCATTGGCCTTACTTTAATCTTCATTCTCTGAGGTTGCAGACAACTCAAACTTATTAATCAAATTAATTAAGCTTGAATCAACTCAAAGCAGGCAATACACATGCAAAACTAAAAGCAACATGCATTAATCAAATTCCAAATATCTTACAAAGATGGCAATTATTATTTCAGAAACAACAAATTAGTGGGCAAGAGAGAAGATATGCGAACACCTAGACCCATCTTATTTACTGCTTACGAGCCTTCAATGAAAAGCTACCATATAAAGACGCTTCTGTCAAGTCCAGTCCATCCACAGTATCACCACAATCATGCGTCTACAGATGCTAACCCAACAAGTCAGCAGCAAGATTCTTTTTTTTTATCAGAATCGGACCACCCGTGATAACACTGACTAAACACTAAAGTGATATCTAAGATTTTGAATGCATTTTGGTTAGTTTTAAATTCAAAATTAAATATTAATGGTATAAATTTGTTTTATGAGTTAAAAATTTTAAAACATATCATAATTATAAAAATTAAAATATCATTAGGCAATATTATATTTTATTAAGGATATTTTTGTTAAACATTGATAAACTTAGAATGGAATAAATTTAAAATTTTTCAACTTTCTTTAGTGATATATAGTGTTTGTTAAAAAAAGTCAACATCCATATAAAAATAGGGTGATTAGGCTATCTTCAATTAGTCATAGATACGTATCCTTACTAAAATTCAAGATAAGCTTCCTAAAAGTTCTCAACATACAAAATAGACAAAATTATCTCCTTTATTTATTTATTTATTTATTTATTTATACAAACATCATCTTTTTGAGTTACTTATCTTTTATTCTTATATCGTATGTAAAAAACCATTATTTTTCTCTCTTTTAGATGCAACAAACATTAAAGAAAAGTAAGTATAATTAGGTAAATGTGATTTCTGTTAGTGTATATGTGATGGGCTTATGGGCCTTATGGCTTGTGTATCGGTATAGGCATGTGATGACATAATAAAAGTATATGACACTAAGCATATACGTCGAGTCTGATGCCATATTCATTTTAGTATCTTCTCTCTCCTTTCTCGTTTCCTCTCACTCTCTATTCTAACCCTAAACACTAAATCCCTCGATCCATCTGACTAGATGGTATCAGAGCGGATCTAAACCGATCAAAATACTCCCTATCAAAACCCCTATCGATCGATACCACTTATACCCTGAGCGGTGGTCTGTTTGAGAAAACCCCAAAATCCATCATTCGACGAAACATTATTGTTCATAGCTTCCTATGGAATCTTATCATGAAGCTTTAGAAGGCGGAAGTTCTGGAGGGCGAAACAGAAGGTTCGCAACTAGAGCTGATGATGATCCATAATTCCTCCAAAGTTCTGATCATCCTGGTATGATTTCAACTACGATTGTGCTCTCTGAGTCTAATTACTTGCAATGGCATGCGGCTATGGAAATGGCCTTAGGAGCAAAGATGAAATTAGGTTTTGTCACTGGATCTGTTGTCAAACCTTGTGAATCTGATGATGCATATGATGTTTGGCTACACGCGGATCGTATGGGTCCTGGATTGTGAACACTCTAGGTAAACATCTTGCTGGTTCTTCATTGCATGCTAAATCGGCCCAGAGTCTGTGGAATGATCTTCGGGAACGGTTTGGTGATAGTCATGGGCCACTGATATTCAAACTACAACAAGAAATACATAATTTCTCGCAAGGTAGCCTAACTATCACTATGTACTACTCCCAGCTGAAAGAAAAATGGGATGAACTTGAATGTCTTGCCCCGATACCTCAGTGTTCTTGTGGCAATTGCACGTGTCACATTTCGTCAAAAATCAGTGACTGTGATAATCGGAGCAAGATGTTGCAATTCTTAATGGGCCTCAATGACTGTTATAGTGCAACTAGTAATCAGATACTACTATTGGAGCCTCTGTCCTCTGTATCCAAAGCATATTCTATGTTATTGCATGTGGAAAAATAATCTGACACTAGTGTTGGGGTTCTACAAGACTAGACAGCCTTTTATGTTCAACATAACTCACCTGCTACTTCTTCTAGAGGGCAGAGTGGCACACGCTACTCTGCAACCAGTAAGAAGGATAAGGGACCACGGTTCTGTGATTACTGCAAAAAGGACAATCATAATCGGGACACTTGTTTCAAGTTACATGGCGAACCAGACTGGTTCAAGGCCAAAC
>CANYCX011578992.1:0-27123 GCA_948193385.1 Breynia disticha f. nivosa | reverse complement strand
ATGAGAACGACAAAGGAGCTCGCCGACGGAAGATGGAAAATAAAACTTAGAAGAAGATGTTCTGAAGTTCTGAATCTGAAGTTTAGAAAATGATGGATGGTGGCTGCCAAGCAATGGAATGAAATGAATTAGGGTTAAGTTTTAGTGGAGGATGCAATTACTAAATTAACCTTTAACTAAATGGGTTAATTGGTTCGTGTTATTGGTTAACCTGTTTAACCTGTTTAACCTAATTAAGTTAAACGGGTCATAAACGGGTTAAACAGGTTCACACCTGTTTAACCCGTTTTTTTGCGGGTCGTAATCGGGTTGACCCGTTTATGACCCGAACCCGTTTAATATAAACCCAAACCTGTTTAACTTCGTGTCGTGTCGTATCATTTAAACGGGTCGTGTCGATAATTGCCAGCCCTAGTTACAGTTCATCCCATTTTTTCATTAATTGCAATGCTTTCACAATTGCTTCTTCACTATTTCATTCTTTTAGTATTGATTCATGAAGCTTTTATGGAGATCCCTCTAGGAATGATCATGGGAGGGTTAGATTGGATTATGGCTTTCACAAATGCTTCTTCACATTTCAATATGCATGTGATTGTTCTTGTTAAACGTTAAAAAAATCGTCTCATTCGAATTTAGTCAAGTCGAGTCTTCACAGGTATATATTTTTTTGTCATTCCTACATAGGATATTAAAAGAGACACATATGAATATGATATCATCTCTTTATTCAAAGTTTATAAATGTACATGACTTATAAATATTTTATATGTTGCCGCAACTCATCGATGCGAAATCCACGCTTATTAGTTGACATCAAGATGCAACTTCCACCTTCCAAATACGAGAAATAAACATGCATTCACATTACCAGCAGTCCACTCACGTCACCTCTCTTTGCATAATCTTGGCGACAGCATTCCTCTCAACCCTCTCACTATTTAGGTAACGTAATTAAAAGACGGTTCAACATAAAAATCGGTCAAATATTTGGCCAGTTCATACCACTGAAACTTTTTCTGTTCAAATCTAGATGAAATAAATAACAAAAACTGCATTGAAACAGAATTAATATTGGCCAGTTTCTTGTTTAAGTTAGTAGATGTGAATCAGCAGGTTAAAACATGTATGTCTCCCCTAGTACAGTTATAGAGCCAGAAATCGAACTCTGTACACTCAATGTGTTGGTTGACCCCCTTTAACGCTAAACTTAGGGGTGGACATTCGGTCGGTTCGGTTTGAACCGAACCAAAATGCCAATAAACCGAATAAACCGAAGTCTTTATGCAAATCGAACAAACCGAACCAAATTTTAGTTCGTTTTTTAACCGAACCGAAGTGGTCGGTTTGTTCGGTTAAACCGAAATAATTTCCATCTATTTATTTTTTGAATCTTTTTTACTTATTTTAAACTATTTGGTTGTCTTTTTTATTTAATTACAACTTATTTTAAACTATTTGTTTAGTTTATTCGGTTTTCAAAAATAAAAACCGAACCGAATAAACCAAACTAACCAACTAATAAAATCGAATAAACCAAATAAACCGAACCAAAAAAACCAAATTAATTTTGATTTGGTTCATCAATTCGGTTCGGTTATGTCCACCCCTAGCTAAACTCATGGACGAAAGGTGTGAGTGGCTTGAAAATAAGGACGGTGAAGTATGCATATAGAAAAAAGACGTTAGGTGGTAGTTGCAATTTATTACATATCAGCTGGCAAAATGTTCGAACCACATTTTGTCGCACTTTACTCCCCAATATAACTCCCATCACTACCACCTCTTTTCCCAAACTTCACGACCAAAAACATGTCGAACCATCGAGCCATCTTTCCTGCGATTATTGCCGCCGTCGCAGTAATTCTTTTCGCAACAGTCTCCGGACAAGCACCTAGTGCGGCCCCGTATCCTTACATGGGCGAAGGACCATCATCGTCAGTGGAACCCCCGTCATCCTACGGGCCATCCGCTTCCGCTCCCGGACCGGCTGGAATGGACTGTACGGCCAACCTGCTTAACATGTCAGACTGCTTGAGCTATGTCACTGAGAACAGTAACGCCACTGTTCCAGACCCAAACTGCTGTCCGGAGCTGGCAGGGCTCGTCGAGAGCAGTCCTCAGTGCTTGTGCTTGCTGTTCGGAAACGTGACAGCTTCTTATGGGATCATGATTGATATCAAAAGAGCTCTCAAGCTTCCTTCTGTTTGCAAAGTAACTACTCCTGATGTCAGTTCATGTTCTCGTAAGTATCTAATTCCATTAATTCTTACGTGTTTCTTCTGCAATTTTCATGGTTACGAAATCTCAATCTTTAGTTGAAGAGAAATAAATTGCTTATAAAAGTAGTTGGAGTGGTGAGGGTAATCAATGTGTTCATTTCTCATCATTAATGTCCCATCCAGCCTTATCTCTATAAGAGTCCATCAGCAGTCATATGCATAACCGCTAAACCCATAAATAGCCTCTGAACATAAACACATTATCCTTTAAATCCTTTCAACTAGTTTTGTATTTTTTCAGTCCATTTAACTTCTAAAATCATTACATTTAAATATAATAATTAACATTGTTAGTTTTTTTCTGTTAGTTTATTGAAAATAACATATTTTGTATTCTTTCAAACTTAAACTTCTAAATATATAATATTTAACAAAAATTCATGACATCATGAAGAATTAATAATACTATCCAAAACATTAACAGTTATAAATTTGAGCTAGATTTTATAAAATTATAGAATTAAATATTTTAAACATATTTCAATCATAACATCATCTAGTTGTAAACATGGCTTGATTCAAGTTAATTTTTTTAATTAAACTGTTAATCATCCAAATCGATCGATTTGATTAACCGCAACTCGATGTGAAAAAAATCCAATATTTTTGTTAGAAAATTTATGACGAATTTTGTCAAAAATTTCAAATGAAATTTGTCAATTTGTGACGAAATTTGTCTTTTTTTTGTACTTGGAATATTTTTATAGATGAAAAAAATGAATATTTTTTGCTTGTGTTGAAAATTTATGACGAAATACGTTAGAAAAGTATCATATTTTTTTAAAAATCAATTTTAATATCACAACTACAAAAAAATAAACGAATTTCGTTACAAATTTCCGATAGATTTGCGTCTGAAATTTTAACGAAATACATCAAAAATTTTCCAACAAAAATATTGAATATTTTCACATCAAATGAACGATTAATTAAACAGATAAATTTAGATAGTTAATAGTTCAATTAAAAAATTAATTCGAATCGAACCATGTTGACTGTTAGATAATGTTATAATTTAAAATATGTCAAAAATATTTCAATTCTATAATTTTATAGAATCTAGCTCAATTTTATAACTGTTAATATTTTGGACAATATTATGAATTCATCATCATGTCATAAATTTTGGTTAAATATTATGTATTTATAAGTTTATGTGTTAAAAGGATACATAATATGTTATTTTCATCAAACTAACAGAAAAAACTAACGGTGTTAACTGTTGTATTTAAATGCAACGATTTTAGAAGTTAAAGAAGCTGAGAGAATACAAAATTCGTTGAAGGACTAAAAGGATATTAAATCTAAATTCAGGGACTATTTATGGATTTAGTCAATGCATAACTAACCAAACTTTTATTTTGCCGGCATTTATTGTGCACCAACCATGTAGTAAATCTCTCGTGCCTGTTCTTGTTTCTTGGTACTGTAAATTTTCCACATATTTAATTTCAAGATACTAAAATGAGTTGGTTGTTAGATTACTTGACGAAATAAATTGTTTTTGTTCTGCAGTTTTGGGATACCCAGTACCACCAGGCCTCGGCTCCCCACCGGCACAACCTCCGAGTCCGACATCAACAGGTATAGCAACTCAAAACTCACACTACAGCAAAAACAGCTATTCGCGACAGAAATTAGCGACGACCACACTTCCGTTGATCATCAGAAACAAAAATGTTTGAAGAAGAAATCTTTTCAACAACTTTATTAACATGCTTAAAAAGTAAATTCGAAATATGTATATTCAGTAAACAAAAAGGAAACACCATTTTTGTAACTTTAATGAAGTTTTAGTTTGTTGAGAATTTATTTTGCTTTGGGTATAGGTGGGATGGCACCAGGAGGGTTTGCAGCTTCCCCAACAACTGGAAATAATGATAATGGAGATTCAGGAGTTGCATCTGCCAAAGTTAAACCAGTATTCTTTGCTGCCATAGTTTTTACAATGCTTTCAACATTTTTCTGAATCTGATTTTCTTTTTCTGTTTTAGTTGTTGGAATTTCACATTTCTTTTGATCTTCATTGATTATTATGGGTTGTATAACTTGATATTGCATGAGTAGAACACAAGATCATGTTTTGGAACTTGGAAGAATAACATCTTTTCTGTCATCACCTAGTTTCTTTGTTTCCGAAAGTCTAACTCGCAATTAATTTGACGGGCGGATTTGTGTCGAATCAACGTGATCCGTTAACACGATTAACTCAAATTTAAATTCGTTCCGTTTAATAAACGAGTTGATGGACTAACTCATTTAACTAGTACGGTTAGATAATACTGACAATTTCTGACACGATAACATAATTAAAGAATACATACTAGTTAAATCTGTATTTATCACTGGCCAATATCTCAATATCTGCCTTCAAATTATAATACTAACAAATCAGTAATTTTGATAAAATAAACGGAAAAATTCTTTGGGATGACATGCGAAAATTGGAAAACCGCGATAGAATTAGGGAATTTACGACACTTAAAAATTAATATTACACTCACGCGACTTGTTCGTTGGATTTTCCCAAAAAAAATGCTTATTACACTGGCAGTTTATGATTCTATGGTTCATAAAATCAATATCAAATCTGATTGGTTCGGGATGGTTCGATCCAGTTTTGCCGGTTTAGGTTTTGGTTCCAGCAGATCTAAACCAATGGCTCTAGTTCAGGTACAATTTTATTACTTTTATCATACACACACCATTTAAGTCTTTAAAGTATACCTTTTATATGCCTTTGTATAGTTTGTGTGCTCTTAGCAGGTTCAATGATAAAAGAGGGTCAACTAACACACTGAAAGTGTGAATTCGACCTTGGCTACGTAGCGATGCTATGAAAGACATACAAGCTTAACCTGCTGGTTTGATAGATCTCTTTGAAACTCTCTATCATTAGTTCGTAGAGTAGTCCGACTCCTTTCCTAAAATTTTATAACAAAAAAAATAGTGTATACTTGATGTAGACCCACGTACAGTAATAAATTCTTGTAAATAAAAATAAAGCGTAAATTCGTGTGCATCAATGTACACTTCATATATTTGAAGACGTCTGAGTGAAATTAATTGAACTATTTCTTTAAAATTAAACTAAAATTAAAAAATCTTTGTACACCTAAATACATCTTTGTGTTTGTACACCTTTTCGACTTTTTCAGATTTTTAATAGATGTTTTTTACGTAATTTTATTTGATAAAAGTAATAAAAAAAGGTGTAGAATGGGTCCCAAAGTGTAATTTTTTCAAATTTTAGAGGGCCTCTCAAATGTAGTAATGGGCTTCTATTCTTAGCCAGAAGAACTGAGCTTTACACCAATTCCCAAGTCACCGCTCCTTAAATCTGCACCCTCAGATTTCATCCCCTCAACGCTCATTAACACCTTCAAACTTGCCTGTCGATCTTTGGACCAACAAAATAAATAAATAAATAAATAATCAATTCTTCTTTAACCCTTCTCTCATCTCTCCAAAGATCTTTGTAGGTACCTCTCAGAACCCCATTTTTATTTTCTACATTTTTTATTTCCTCTTTAGGCTTTTCAATTGGGTTGTGTTTTTCTAGCAATTCTGATTTTTTTTGGTAGTTTAGTTGATTCTTCAATTTGGGTTTTAGAATTCATATATTGCTTTTTGTTGGGTTATTCTTGAATTTGAGATCAAAGATTGGATTTTGAATTATCTTCAGTTGATTCTTGTGGTTCCTTTTTTTTGTGTTAAGAATTTAGTTTTCAGGTTAGGTTTTTGGTTATTTTATGGCATTTGAATGCCAAGAAAGCATTATTGGGGTTTCAAAAGAATCAGTGAATTGTGTAAAGATTGATAATTCCAAAACTGAAGCTTTAGGAGGTTCAAAACCTACACTAGATTACTTTCTTGAGAGAGGAATCGTTAATTTATCTGGGTCAAAGCATTTGTCTGGAAATGATGTTTTGCCCGTTTTGCGTCGGTCAATAACTGATCTTCCATCGGCATTGATTTCTGAAATCCTTAATTGTTTAGACCCCAAAGATCTTGGTACAGTTTCTTGTGTATCAACAGTATTGAATAGGCTTGCATCCGAAAATAATGTTTGGAAGGAAGTGTATTGTGAGAGATGGGGATTTCCTATAGCAAATGCCTCGATCGTTGCTGATGATGAGAAGTCGTGGAAGGAATTGTTTGTTGACAGAGAGTTTAGAAGCAAGATATTTTTAGGTCGTTATAGCGTAGATATCATGCGTGGCCATACTGACTCAGTTCTATCAGTTTTCTTGTTGGCTTCTGCCAAGCTCATTTTTACTTCTGGATATGACTCGACTGTGAGAATGTGGGGCATGGAGGAAGGGGTGGCAATTTCATCATCACGGCCTCTTGGATGCACTATTAGGGCTGTTGCCGCGGATACAAAACTCATGGTTGCTGGAGGTTCTGATGGATTTATTCAAGGTTGGAGAGCAGTCGATGGTCTCCCACATTTGTTTGACCTCAAGTTTTCCGAGTTTCCAAATAGTGGATTCAAGCTTTGGGGGCATGAGGGACCAATAACTTGTCTTGCCTTAGATCTTGCAAGGATATATAGTGGTTCATGGGACTGGTCTGTTCGTCTGTGGGACCGATCTTCACTGAAATGCACCAATGTCCTGAGGCACAGTGATTGGATACAGAGTCTTACGCCTGATGATTCAACAGTTGCTAGCACATCGGGTTCAGATGTGCTCTTGTGGGACACTATTACTGGAAATCTGCTGACGGTGATTGATAGTGCTCATGTTGGTAAAACATTTTCTTTGGCAAGAAGCCATACAGGCGACTTCCTTTTTACTGGAGGAGAAGATGGGGCTATACACATGTTTGAGATTATCTCCGATCAAAACCTTGATACTGATGTATTTAAGGTCGCAACCTGGATGCCTCACACGGGTCCTGTGTATTCCCTTGCGTTCGAGTTTCCGTGGCTTGTTTCTGCGTCTAGTGACGGAAAGCTGTCTCTCATAGATGTAAGGAAACTGCTGCGGACAAGTAGGCATGCTTTAGGCAAGAAGTCTTCTAGAGTTAAGAAGGTGATTGGTTCAACTGTTGAGCCACCCCAGAGGATGTTGCATGGTTTCGGACCCAATTTATTTTCAGTAGACATTGGTGCTGATAGAATTGTATGCGGAGGGGAAGAGGGGGTTGTGAGGATGTGGAATTTCTCTCAAGCTTTAGAAACTGAGCGGAGGGCTCGTGCTTTGAGAGGTATACGACTGGAGAACAGAATGCGCAGGCGCAAGCTACAAATTGAGATGAGCAGTAAGGGAGGTCGGAATGATCGGTGTGCCGTCGCTGCTCAGAAAAACCAAATGAATGGAGAGAGTAGTGCCTGGCATAACAAACGAGGAGCTACAAGCAAACTGAAAGCATAGCAGATTTTTGAAGTTAACAAATATTTGATGCAGCATGACTATTTGATTATTGTGTAACATGATTGAACAACTATGATTCTTCTTGTGGGGTGGTTTTAATTGTAGTTAGACTTTTCTTCGAATCATTTTCAGACTAATACGATGTCATATGACCATTATTTTACTGTCGATTTTATGATATCATGTGACCATTTTGTGGTTGCTGGATCTATGATTGTGTTTTCTCATCTCTTTCCAGGAACAAAAAGATTATTCTTAGGTGGAATCACTCTCTGGTTCTAAAAGTATAATAAATACATACACATATACTTGGAAAGATTTGCAGCTGAATTTGGCTATACAAGATATCAGGCTAAAATAAAGCATGTCTCCTACGTCGAGGAGGTTCTACGGATGATGATTGCGTTTGAAGTTCTAAAATCGCAAACCTGCATATAGAAATTGTGTGTTTTGGATCTCAAACGCAAATGCAAAAGTCACTTACAGCTAAACTGAAAACGTCCCTAGTTTCGTTACAAGTTAACAATTAATTCCGCTGCCTTGTGCCAACATCATGGAGTTCCGGCAATGCATCAATAAATTTATGACTGATGTCGTTGTTATTGGATTTCCATGTTAGATTATAGTTTCGGAGCATCAGAGGTTTAATCTATAGGCTCTTGCACAGGCTTTGTTACAGGAGCAGAACTTGCATTTCTAAGCTTCATTGATGCTGCAATAGGACACTTTGAAGAAACATAATCTCACTAGTTCAGATACGACTTATTAAACAATTCGTTCTTAACATTTTGTTTACGAATATAGTCGATTGTAAACGATCAAAACTCGAACTAATTTTTATCGAACTTGAGCTCGAACAGCTCGAGAGCAGTTCAATTCCTTTACATGCCTAATAAGGGGATGACGTGGCATTATTCATAAATTAAAAGATGGGGGGCAATTGCATGAAATATAGAAGTTTGGAGGGTTTAAATTACAGTAGAGCGAAAAATTGAAAACCCTCCAAAAATTAGTACTGAAGTGTTGGAGAGAAACAATAGAAAGAAGCAGAAAACTCCCACACCCTCCTCTTCCAAACCCTACCATTTCTCTCTCTCCGATCTCTCTCTCTGTTCTCAACCATGGCAGCCATGCTGGTAGTCTCTCTCTCTCTCTCTCTCTCTAATTGTCTGCTATTCTCTTCTTTGTGGTAGTAACTAATTTGTTGCTGTAATTTGAAAAATGAAACAGCAACCGCAGATCATACTGTTAAAGGAAGGGACGGACACGTCACAGGGGAAGGCTCAGTTGGTAAGCAACATAAATGCGTGTACTGCCGTTGCTGACGTCGTCAGAACTACGCTGGGCCCCAGAGGAATGGACAAGCTCATCCATGATGATAAAGGGAATGTCACTATTTCTAATGACGGAGCTACTATTATGAAGCTTCTTGATATTGTTCATCCAGCTGCTAAGATTCTTGTTGATATTGCCAAGTCTCAGGACTCCGAGGTTTCCTTCTTTCTTTTCTTCTGTTTGAAATTTATCTTCTTCTAGTTGATTTAACTACGATGTCTCATTAGTAAAAACTGGATTGCTTGATTTGGTTATTATCTTAGATTTTGATACCATATTTGTTGGAGAGGAGTTTTTCTTTTGTAAGCTTTGTTTCTTCTAATTCTGTATGTTCTGCATGCACCGTTGTTTAGTATTGGTTGCTTTGCGCTAATTTGTAGATTTTGAATGTTGTCTCTGATGGAAGAGAGTCTTGGTAGGTGTGATGATTGTGTTTGTTTTGGATGAGAAGAAATTGAGAGCTCTCCAGATTTGTTTTTAACTTTTGTTTGTGATATTTACAAAACTGCGAATTGTGCAATGCTGATGAGAAATTCAAAGTTTCATGCTTAAAGAGATTCCTTATTTTGGTGCGAACAATTATTTTAATGACAATTTTGTAGGACATGTGTGCAAAATTATGTTTTGGTTGTTGATGCTGTGAGGAAAAGTATTAAATGTTTCTTCTGATTGAGTCAATTTTTTGTTATCTGTTGGAGATTTGAATTATCTGTTCATGGTACAGGTTGGTGATGGAACTACTACTGTAGTTCTTCTTGCGGCAGAATTTTTGAAGGAGGCTAAGCCTTTTATTGAAGATGGCGTCCACTCCCAAAATTTAATACGGAGCTATAGAACTGCAAGCTATTTGGTATTGGATTTTCCCCTTTTTGTTTGAAATGTTGGGTGTAGTCCTTTTGAATCTTATATGATATAAACATTGCTATAGGCAATTGAGAAAGTCAAAGAACTAGCCATAAGTATTGAAGGAAAAAGTCTGGAAGAGAAGAAAGAGTTGCTGGCAAAATGTGCTGCTACAACACTCAGCTCAAAACTTATCGGCGGGGAAAAGGATTTTTTTGCATCTATGGTGGTGGATGCAGTCATTGCTATTGGAAATGATGATCGCCTGAATTTAATTGGGATAAAGAAGGTAAAGCATGTGCTTCCGTGGGTGTGGACTGGTTTTCTCATAATTTGTATTTGATGTAGTTTTAGCATTAATTAATAATTAAAATAATGTTTGATGCATGTGGAGTGCTATGTTGCATTGAAGAGTGTTTATATTTTGTGTCATTCTAGTAATCTAGGTTTCTTCCTTATTTTTGAACTTGATAAAACTGAATGTTGTCACTGGAATAATGTAAAGTACTTAATATGCCTATGTTGCCAAATTGGTGACTTAACAATTCTCAATGGAAGATTTTCATCCACCTGTTTTGCAAAGGTTGCGCTGCTATGATTTTGGAGTTACCTAGTAAGTTTTTCATTTTTTTTTGGTTCATATAATTTCTGGCACAGGTTCCGGGTGGTACCATGCGTGATTCTTTTCTTGTTAATGGAGTTGCTTTTAAAAAGACATTTTCATATGCCGGGTTTGAACAACAACCAAAGAAATTTACTAACCCCAATATACTTTTACTCAACATTGAATTGGAGCTGAAATCTGAAAAGGAAAATGCAGAGATAAGGTAATCTTGCAGGTTTCCTTTGAACCCTCATCCTTTAGACTTGATTTGTTATTGTATTCCTTATTGGTGTTTTCTCTCACATTGCAGGTTGTCAGATCCGTCACAATATCAGTCAATTGTTGATGCAGAATGGAACATCATCTATGATAAGCTGGATAAATGTGTGCAGAGTGGTGCGAAAGTTGTGCTTTCACGATTGGCTATTGGTGATCTGGCTACTCAGGTATTTCCTGTGTCTTGGTGTATGCTCCTTTTTTCTTTTTCTATCTTTACTTTTAAGCGAAAAACCATTCCGACATGATTTTTTCTTTAAATTGCTTATTATGCTTCTGTGAATAATAAAAGTTGAGCACTGCTGGGCACTGCTTGACTGACATTATTAAATTAATATTTAATACATATTTTTGCTTATTGAAAATTTTATATTGTGTGTTGACTTGAGGTGGCTAATTCAGTGCATTTATCAATAATATGTTTTTAACAGTACTTTGCAGATCGAGATATTTTTTGTGCTGGTCGTGTAGCTGAAGAAGATTTGCAAAGGGTCGCTGCAGCAACTGGTGGAACTGTGCAAACGACTGTCAATAACATAATTGATGAGGTAAAACATAAAAAGATCATTTCATAATGCTCAAAATATTTTCCTTTTTGAGTCAACACAATGCTGAAAGTATTATTCTTTCTGAAGCTTAGTTCTTATTGTTGTACTTGTGTAGACAGCAATGTCCATTTGCTTTGTATTAATTTATTTTCTGTAACATTTTGGTCCTAAGGTGCTTGGAACATGTGAAGTTTTTGAGGAAAAGCAAGTTGGGAATGAGAGGTATAACATATTCAGTGGATGCCCTACAGGAAGGACAGCTACTATAGTTCTTCGTGGGGGAGCTGATCAGGTCTACTATTTTTTTTAAATAGTCTGGAGTATTAAAATGACAGTGATTGTTGTACATTGACCTTTGACGTACATTCAACTTCTTTTTTTTGACCCTTTCAGTTCATTGAGGAAGCTGAACGTAGTTTGCATGATGCAATCATGATTGTTAGAAGAGCTATGAAGAACTCAACTGTGGTTGCTGGTGGTGGCGCTATTGATGTGTGGATTTTCATGATTGACTGAAATTGTGAGATACATGTTATTGAATAATAGATTATATTAACTAACACTTTTTCTGATGCAGATGGAAATAAGTCGCTACTTGAGGCAGCATGCTCGCACTATAGCTGGGAAATCTCAATTGTTTATCAACTCTTATGCAAAAGCCCTAGAGGTATAGTTAGTGTATTCAGTGTCAAGCTATACAGAAATGCCAAGTGCATATGCATTTGAAAAACTGAACATGGTTTTTGGTTTTTGACTTTAGCCTTTTAATCAAAGTAGTGGAGTTGACATGTGTATGTTATGCTTATGGAGGCATCAACATACGTTTATTGAGTTCTGGGAATTTGCTTATATCCTAGTTGCAGCAGTTCGTGTTTTGATGCTTTTCTGAGTTACAAGAGCTACTTTTTTGCTTAAGTAGCCTTGAATTAGTGGCTTTATACTGTGAAACTCTCATTTTTGTGTGGGATATTGAATTTCATTTATTTTTTTGATTGTTAACTGAGATTTTGCCTTAATTTTTATGGGTAGATTGGATTTTTATGTTAACAATATTAATAACCTGGGAAATGGTTATATGGTTTGAGTTTCAGCTACTGTTCTGTTTAATCAAGCCTTTTGTTTTGTATACTTAAGAATCCTGGTTAAAAAAAAGTGACGTCTCTTTATTTCATATTGCAGGTTATACCAAGACAACTCTGTGATAATGCTGGCTTTGATGCAACAGATGTACTGAACAAATTACGACAGAAACATGCTTTGCCATCTGGTATGACTTTCCTTTCCCTTTGATTTTTCGTTCCTCTTGCAGAACTTAGAGAGGGGAAGCAATGAAATATTTCAGTTTATTTTCAGATCGATCAACAAAAGCATAGCAATCGATTCAAAATTTTTAATGTCTTCATACGGATAAGCTTCCATTTAAACAGTTACAGTTTGTGCGGTACATGATTTATTTAAGCATTTTGACAGGCGAGGGCGCTCCTTATGGAGTGGATATAAACACCGGTGGAATTGCTGATTCGTTTGCTAGCTTTGTTTGGGAACCAGCACTTGTGAAGGTACTAACTTCAGTTCTTTTCTTCAAAATGCAAATTATAACTATGCATTTTCTCATTACATGTTTTTCATTGCTGATTAAAATCTGTGTCAGATCAATGCAATAAATGCTGCTACTGAGGCTGCTTGTTTAATTTTAAGCGTGGACGAGACAGTGAAGAATCCTAAGGTAAGAAAAAAAATCATCTCATTTATTTCTTCCTTGTTCGTTGATGTTGGCAGCATTGACGTAGTTATTTATGTCATGGTATTAAATCTCTGGTTTGCCTGTTAAATGCAACCAATCTGTCTATTTTTGCCATGCTTCATGAACAATGCAATGTTCTGGGTTAAGTATTATGGGAGTTATAAGCTAATTGTAGAGACTAGAGACTATGGATGGAGAAATAAGTTACAGAAACAGAGACACATACACATCTTGTCACAAATCAATTCATTTGATTCTGTACTGTGAATCTTTTGTTTATCTGTTCACGACTTGTGATGATTTCATCAATCTTCGATGTACAGTCTGAAAGTGCACAAGGTGAAGCTGCCGCAAGCGCAATGGGGGGCAGAGGACGAGGTGGAGCAGCCTTCCGCGGTCGTGGGCGTGGAATGAGGAGACGATGAGTGTATTGGAGATATTATCAAGTCCATCTTTTTTCAATGAATATTCAGTTCTGATGTGGTTTGAATTTGTAATCATCTGATTATATGAATTGAATCTTCAAAGTTTATGATCTACTACAGATGTGAAAATTTTGAACTGAGTGGCTTTAGTCGGACACTAGTGAATGTGCTGCTCATTATTCCTGGAAGTGGATATCTGTTGCCTATTATTTTTGTGGTTGTATAACCTTTGGTTTTATAGGGTTTTGTGTAATTTACATTCTTCAGAGAGCATTGAAAAGGCAAATATATTTTCTCGTACTTGGGCATTTCTACCCATAAACACGGTAGTGTTTCACATCCTTTATTATTTTTTTTACTCAAAATTTTCATTGAACTTTACATTCGATAGTGTTATCAGAATTGGATTGTCGATTCAACTGAAAAAGAGATTGAATTAGGTAGTGATTTACAAGTTGAACAGGTAATTTTAAAATAATATAAATAAGTATATATATATATAATTATTTAATTGTTTTAATACTTAAATTGATTTGATTCGCCGGTTGAATTGGTTGGGTTGTCGGTTTCCATTAGTTCTCTTGCAAATCGGTTTAAATGGTAAAATTAAATTAGGTTAGCGGTTGGTTCATTGGTTTATCGGTTTATTCGTTCAATTGACCGGTTCAATTTAATTTTCATAAGATTAGGGAGTCCGATTGTTATAAGATTACTGGTAAGGATATTCAGAATACATAATCTGTTGAATTTGGCTCCAGTTGGATTTGCTTTGTTTAGCTAAATATGTGTGCTTTATTTGCCTAACCTTGTAACACCTGATAATTTTTTTCAGACGGTAAAATTGCATCTTATAAAAACACAATCGGTAAATCTTGTCATTCCTTTACCCAATCGTGAATTTAGAGTATGGACAAGAGAAGAGTCAGTAGCTGCTAAAAGGAACCCCACAAGAAAAGAAGGTTAGTGGAGAGTGGACCTTCAAGTCACCTCAGTTAATTACCGTCCAGCCATCAGAAACAATTATTAAAACATTGACAAGTAGCATATGGAGGAAACCCATCTTTCAAAGCAAATTCTGTGATTTCTTTTCTGAGTTCTCTCGTATTTGTTCAAATCTTTTGCTATGGAAGTGCTGACTATGGCTGGAGGGGCTCTTCTTGCCCCTTTATTTGAGTCATTACTTGCTGACTTGAGATCCGGCGATGTGCTTAACTATGCACGTAAGAAGGGAGTCTTGAAAGAACTGCGCAAATGGGAAGAAACATTGACGGCAATGAATGCTGTGCTTGGGATGGCAGAAGAGCGACAGAGGACAGACCCTTTGGTGAAGGTCTGGTTCAACGACCTCCGAAACTTGGCTTATGATGTCGAGGATCTTCTCGATGAGTTCAACACAAAGGCTAAGCTTAAATCTAAAGTTGGAACCAACAAGGTACGAAAAATGATTCATTCTTCTATAGCAAGGTTGACTGTTGTAAGTACTGCAAAGATAAAAGATATTTCCGAGAGGTTAGAAAGCATAAAACGGAAAATGGAAATTTTAAAGTTGATTTCAAATGGAAGAAATACCCAAGTGAGGGAGGTTGGAACAGTCTCACTCACGTCCTCTGAGGTCAATAAAGTAGATGTTTATGGTCGAGAAGACGATCGCAAGAGCATTCTGGAGCAACTGAAGGTAGAAGATGGTGATGGAAGAACGCGTGTGATTCCTATTGTGGGGATGGGTGGACTTGGCAAGACCACGTTGGCTAAACTAGTTTATAATGATGCCTCTTTGCAGTTTGATTTCAAGGCCTGGGTTACTGTTGGTGAATCTTTTAATGTTCTCAGCATAACCAAGGTTATTTTACGACAATTTGGCGGCGAACAATCAGAAGATCTCAGTTCTCTTCAAGTGAAATTGAAGGAGAAACTCTCTGGCAAAAAGGCCCTTATTGTCTTAGATGATGTATGGATCACAAATCAAGATTATGACAACTGGACCTGCTTTCACATTCCTTTCGGAGCAGGGACTCTGGGAAACAGAATCATTGTAACAACACGTAATCAAAGTGTTTCAAAGATTACTAGTGCCACAGGTGGATATGTTCTGCGAGAATTATCAAGTGATGATTGTCTTTCTATACTGGCTACCCATGCTTTGGAAAGAAAAGATTTTAATGGACATCGGCATCTCAAAGAATTAGGGGGAGAAATTGCAAAGAAGTGTGATGGTTTACCCTTAGCAGCAAAAGTTCTTGGTGGCATCCTGCGGGGAAAGGAAGATACTAGTTCATGGGAAGAAGTATTGAACAACAAAATATGGGAAGAGGAGGGAAAAAGCGTGCTTCAAGCCCTGCAATTGAGTTACTATCATCTTCCATCGCATTTAAAACGATGCTTTGGCTATACTGCAATTTTTCCCAAAGACTACGAATTTGACAAGACCAGGCTGGTTCCACTGTGGATAGCAGAGGGTTTTGTCCAGCAGATGAATAATGGCTACAAATATTTTGATGAGTTATTAGCGAGGTCATTTTTTCAAAAGAGCAGTTCTGATGAATCATTATATGTGATGCACGATCTTATAAATGACCTTGCGAGATCTGTTAGTGGAAACATATGCTTCAATCTAGATGAGGAAGCAGAGAAATTGTTTGTAGAGGTACGACATTCAGCCTTTACTTGTCGTGAATATGACATTGCTTCAAGGTTTGAAAGATTTAAAGAAATGAAGCACTTGAGAACATTTATGGCGCTAAGACATGGTCAGCCAAGTTACTCGGAGAATTATATAAGTAGGTTGACGTTGTATGTCATGATAGAAAAACTGAAGTATCTGAGGGTGCTAGCACTACATTATACAATAAGGGAGCTTCCAGATTCCATTGGTTGCCTAAAGCATTTGAGATGTCTTGATATTTCTTATGCCGAGATAGAGATGTTGCCCGAATCATTGTGCAAACTCTTCAATTTGAAAGCATTGATCTTATTCATGTGCGAGAACATTTGTAATCTACCAAAAGATTTCTGCAATTTGTTTAATTTACAATTCCTTGATATCCGAGGAACAGACAGTTTGACTGAAATGCCATTGCACATTTTTGATCTGGAAAACTTGCATATAATTGGTAAAATTGTTGTTGGAAAAAGTGATGGAGGTGGGATGTTGAAGCTCTTGAAGATTCCTAATCTCCAAGGACGACAACACATTTCAGCACTACAAAATGCGATAAATGTAGAGAATGTGGAATGTTGGGAGATGAGAAATCTGGTGGGAATTGATGCTCTAACACTAGAATGGACTGAAACTGATGGTTCTCGTAATGAAAAGAATGAAGAAGAAGTTCTTAGTGCATTGAAGCCTCAAAAGAACATAATGGAGCTTTCAATAAAGTCTTACGGCGGTCAAGAATGGTCATCATGGATTGGAGATCCTTGGTTTGGTAAAATGAAAATTCTAAGACTCCTCAATTGCTGCAATGTTGCTTCGATTCCAGCATTGGGTCAACTGCCTTCACTCGAAGAATTGACAATAGAGGGAATGAATGGGATAAAACAAGTGGGGAAGGCATTCTATGGGAGTGTTGTATCTTCAGCAGAAGTGTTTCCATCTTTGAAGAAACTGACAATTGAGAACATGGAGGAGTTGTATGAATGGTCCAACTATAGCATTGGTGACGGTAGAGGACATGTATTTCCTAAGTTGAAGAAACTTAAGCTAAAGAATTGCCCAAAACTGGAAGTATGCAGCTTGTCATTTCCGATTCTTGATAAATTAGTAGTTGAAGGATGTAAAGAAGTGGTTTTGAGAAGTATATCCAACCTCGCATCCCTCACAAAGCTGAAAATCGTAAAGATATCAGGTCTTGAGAGTTTGAATGTAGCATTTTTAGAAGCCTTGGGGTCACTCCGGGAGATGGATGTCAGTAACTGTGATGAACTAGAGCATCTGTGGGAAGATGAATTGAATGTGGAGTGGCTTGGGTGTTTGAAGACATTGATGATTTGGCACTGCAAGGAATTGGTGTGTTTGATCGAAGAAGATGAAGGGAATTTTCCTGTCAATCTTGAACACTTGGTAGTAGCAGGCTGTGACAAGTTGAAGAAGCTACCAAATCGGCTTTATAGCCTCAAATATTTGACAGTTGGTGAATGCCCAAAGGTGGAAACCTTTCTGAGTCAAGGTTTGGCGCATAGTGTGAAGGGTGTGAGATTAGAGCATTGTGACTCCTTAGTGAGTCTACCAGAGGGAATACTCGAAGATAATTCGTGTAATGGGCAGATGCCTCAAATTGAGAATTTGAGCATCCATGAATGTAACGCTCTCATTCTTCCCTCAAATTTAGGCTTTCCTGCTTCACTAAGGGATCTTTGGATTATTAGCAGTCAAGTAGAAGCACAATTGTTTAGGTCGCTCCAAACGCAAAATGGCCTCTCTTTTCTCACTGAATTGACGATAGAAAAATGTCCGAATTTAGAGTCATTCCCAGATAAGACACTACCCATCCCCACCCTTTTGGTATTGCGTTTGAGGGAGTGCGAGAAGTTGAGGTCACTTCCAAATCATTTTAACCAGTTCACATCTCTTCAAACTCTGGAAATGTTTGACTGCCCACAAGTAGCCTCCTTTCCAGAAGGAGGCCTGCCCACAAACTTAAATGAACTTGTGATATCTTATTGCGACAGACTGGAGAGGAAGGTGATATTAGAGCAGAGTCTCAACTCTCTTTCTTGTCTTAAAAAACTGAGAATAGAAGCTGGAGGAGGTATGGATGATGTCCATTCCCTTCCACATCATTCACTGCTGCTTCCCACTTCATTAACTCATCTCCAAATCCGTGGGTTCCAAAATCTGAAATCAATATCTAGTGGGATCCAAAGGCTCACCTCTCTTGAAGGATTAAGTATTGCGGAATGCCCTCAACTCCAATCACTGCCAAGAGTAGGTCTCCCATCCTCACTTGGATACCTGCAGATTCATGAATGTCCACTTCTGCTGAGAAAAGGGAAATTTTGGCTCATTGTTTCTTCTATTCCCTTATTTGAGCTCCAAGATTTTTCCTCCTTGTTTATCTTCAGAGGTTTTTTCTGTGCGTCCTTAAAACCGGATAGATTGCGGAAATGAATGTGAGATTTATTTCAAGCATCTGAATGTTTCTTTTTCAATATGACTTATGTTTTATGGTGATGAATTATGGTAATGTGCAACTCTGAATTGAAATCTCATTCTTTTTCGTTTTAAGAATTGAATTCAGCTCAGAATTCAATTGAAATCTCAGAACTACTTTCCTCAGTGTAGTTTATTTTGTTTCATTTATCTCAAACATTCATCACTTATCTCTAAATTTTTGCCGGTTTGATGAATGATTAATTCATGTTCTAGCTTGATTCATTGCTTCATTATCAGTACTTGTGTAGGCACAAAATAACACACGATTACGACAAAACTAGCACAAATCAAATGTTAATCATTAATAGTACTTTATGTCAAACACCTCTTTTTAACATATTCTTCCGTGCATGTAATTAATTTGATACAGTTGATATTGCAGACTATGATGTGAGAGCTAACTAGTTATACACACTGGAAGCTAGAAGCACCATCCGATGACGCAACGCTTTTGTGAGATTATGTCGGAGGTAGACCGTTGAGGAGAAATTCAGCTCACCCATGAAGAACAGTCTCAGCTTGAGGAAGACGATGAGTCACTGATTGTCACATCAACAGGATCATGTAAGCTAATCTTAGTTCACGTACACATTGATCATGTCTCCATTTAATGTAGCTCAGATAATTCGTGAGATCATGTCTCCGTTGATTCTATCTATCGATATCTGAGCAATCATAAATTCTTTTATCAGTTTCAAAGCTTTCAGTTCTGTTCACTTGTGTTGTGTGCGTAGCGTTTGATTCAATTTCAGATTTCGCGCGCTTTTATTTATTTTTGGAAAAACTCTAAATTCCTAGCACACGCGCATAATTTTTTAACTTTGTTTTTGTGCGTTACAGATTTAAAAAAGACGTCGTTTATTCTTCTTTCTCAAAGAGGGAAAACAATGGAGCAACAAGAAAGCATTTGGCTAATTCAATTGTTGAAGGATTTACGACAACCGTTGATTATGGAGTTCCACTTTACTGTGATAATATATGTATGACAGAAAATCCTGCTTTTCATGCCAAAACTAAGTATGTAGCAGTTTGTTATCACTTCATTAGAGAGAAAGTGTTGCAAGAAGAAATTGAATTAAAGCAAATCAGGACAGAAGATCAAGTTGTTGATTTATTTACAAAAGGTTTGAATGGTGGTAAGTTGGAAAGTTTTCGTAACCAGCTTGGTGTAGTTAGAAGGTCTGCTGCTGGTGTTGAGGGGAATGTAAAATCAACACCAGCTATCCAAGAAACAAAGTTCTAAGGAGTTTTACTTTGAGGGGACTCAATGAGACATCGATTTATTACCGTTAGATTTGATAAAAATAAATCTGAGCATTTTATTCATTTAGTAGAAAACAATTTTAATTTACGTAATTTGTACAGTTTCAGTAAAATGAAGGAGATTCATTGAAGTGTTCAATGAAGTGTTTAAATACACCAAAAATGAAACTAAATGCCCTTCCTTAACATCTTCCATTTGTTTGTTCAATGCTTCATTGAAGTGTTTTTTAAGTAGCTTAAGTCTATCATGTAACTTCATACAATAGTCAGCAGAATTATCTCAATCAAGTTCAATTATATAATGGCAGTGTAAGTACATTCGATGTACTGTCAGAAATATAGCCTCATCAGCAAAGAGAACAACTGCATTTACAAGGGAACTCTGAGATATATGACATTTTATTATACCAACCTTGGAACAGTCAATGTATTTGGAATTTGTGGGAATAAGCTAAATTGAGCAAGAGAAAAATATATTTGTGGCAGAAAGTTCCTGTCTTTTATTAACTGAAGATGAGTTTAAATACACCAAAAATGAAACTAAATATCCGAAGAGCTACAACGTGTCGTTCAATGAAAAAAAAGACTAAAATTTAGGAGATAATGGAGTTAAACAAGTCAAAGAAAAAACGTAAACTAACAAAAAAAATTCCAACAGACATAGCATCAAAGTCATACTTTTAACAGGAATTTGAAAAAATAGTTTGGTGGTTCGTTTCTTCAAAGTCAAATTTCACCTGAGGACGCAATTGAGCTGAAGTGAGTGTTATATAGTAAGGCAACTTTGGCATTGAGCTTAATACATCTTCTGCAATTGCCATCTCTCGGCCCTGATTCTTGGAAGGAAGATGAGAATTGTCACAGTTTCTATGACAGTTGTTTTAATTATCTGTAGTTGGATATGCTTGATTCCATCAGTAAATGCCATCAGGAAAGTAAGTACTCCACACTTCCAGGAATACTTTTCCTCACTCTGAAGTCCGAAGGTCTTCGTTCCACTCATGGTGTTTTAATCATATGCAGGTTCACATAGTGTATATGGGTGAGAAACAGCATGATGATCCTAACTTGGTGACTGATTCTCATCTTGACATGCTGACATCAGTTTTAGGAAGGTATGGCAAGACGGATAATGAAGTTCAATTACTGTGTGGATTTGAATAATTGAATTTTGATGATATTACTTGTTCATTGTCCTGATGATGCAGCAAAGAGGAAGCAGTCAGTTCCATTGTCTACAGTTACAGACATGGCTTCTCTGCATTCGCGGCAAAACTTGCTGAAGATCAAGCAGAAAAAATTGCAGGTACTTGAACAACTTCAGTTCCTATTTACAGATATATAATTAGGAAGAATTCTGGGCATTTATCAGTGATTACTTACTATGTCTCCCGCTAGGCCTACCTGGTGTTTTTCGTGCCATGAAAAATAGCTTGCCCTCTCTGCAAACTACGAGAAATTGGGATTATCTTGGTCTTTCTATTGAATCTCCAAGTAATCTGCTGAGTAAAGCCAACATGGGTGAAGGAATTATCATCGGACTCTTGGACACAGGGGAAGTACCAGAGTCAGAGGTATTTAGTGACGAAGGTTTTGGTCCAATTCCAACAGGTTGGAAGGGTCAATGTGTAACAGGACAGTTGTTTAATGGCACAACAGATTGTAACAGAAAACTAATAGGAGCAAAGTGGTTTATTGATGGTTTCCTAGCCGAAAACGACCAGCCATTCAACATTACTGATAGTCCAGATTACATGTCTCCAAGAGATGCAACTGGACATGGCACACACACATCTACCATTGCATTGTCGTGGACAACGAGCTTGGTACGCGCATACTATATTATATCCGCTCCACGAGATCCCCTACGGTAAAGATAAGTCCATCAAGAACACTCTTGGGACAGCCTGTGGCAACAAAAATTGCTACATTTTCATCTAGAGGACCAAGTACAATCTCTCCTGCGATTTTGAAGGTATGAAACCTGCATTCTTTTCATTAGCCTGACGATTTCATTTGCGAGTATGTCTATAAAAAAACCGATTTTAAATCTACCATTTGGCAAAAGAAACTTCCAGTTCTAGCAATTCTTATGTTTCTGCAGCCTGATATAGCTGCACCAGGTGTAAGCATTTTGGCGGCTAGTTCTCCTTTAGATCCTTTCATGAGCGGCGGGTTTGCTTTACATTCTGGAACATCAATGGCGGCTCCTCATGTATCAGGAATTGTCGCTCTTCTCAAAGTAATCCATCCTGATTGGTCTCCTGCTGCTTTCAAATCAGCAATCGTGACGACAGGTTTAACCATAAGAATTTTTCAATTCATAAATTCATTTCTCAAAACTTAAATCACATTGACTATTGAGTGAACTCCATTGCAGCATGGAAGACTGACCCATTTGGCGAGCCAATCTTGCTGATGGTTCTCCTAAGAAGCTAGCTGATCCATTTGACTATGGAGGTGGCTTAGTGAACCCAGAAAAACCAGTACAACCTGGTCTTATATATGATATGGGATTCAATGACTACATTCACTATCTTTGTGCAATGAATTACAATGACTCGTCAATCTCTCAGGTTTCACAACAACCCATAAAGTGCCCGAACGAAAAGCCTTCAATTCTAGACGTGAATGTTCCTGCCATTACCATTCCAAGTTTGGAAAAACATGTTACCTTGACAAGAACTGTCACCAATGTTGGTCCTGAAAACTCTGTTTACAAATCCAGGATTGATCCTCCGTCAGGAATTACTGTAACGGTAAAACCTGACATTCTAGTTTTTAACTCTAGCATTAAGAGAATTTCATTCAAGGTCATTGTTTCTATAACCCACAAAGTCAACACAGGGTACTATTTTGGAAGCTTGACATGGATTGATGGAGAGCATATTGTCGCAATTCCTATATCTTTGAGAACACAAATTATAGAATCCTATACTGATGACAATTAAGGAATTATGTGCCAAATGATTCATGGTGTTGGGTTGAAAATTAAAAACTATGGCAAAATTAGGAATTTGTGCATGCCTTTGGCTGTATTTCTCTCTTGTAATTTTTTAGCTTCCATCTTTTAATGAATGATAATAAAATAGCTTGACCGTTCACATAAGTTGCATCGACTAAATAGCAAAAATTCTTAAAATAACGATAAAATGTGTCTATCTTATAAAAAATGAATGTATCAGAATACAAAAAAGATAATCGATTAAAGACTTTAGAATATAAAAAATGATCAATAATCTGTTTGTCGTTGGTGACTTGTGGCAATTTAGCAGTCACGTCAAATGAATTAGAAGAAAATTCAATGTATTCTACAGTGGAATTCAAATGAAGAAGCAAAATAAAAATTTTCTTTCTGATCATCTTAGAAGAAAAAAAAAATCATCAGGTCATTTTCACACAAATCAACTCTCATTGACTTAAAAGAACACAGAGAAAGGAAAGTTACATTATGAATAGAAAAATCGTGAAGCATTGTGAGAGAAGCATCCAATTTTTGAATAAGACATGTAACATTTTGAATTTCAAGTATGTTTGTGTTTCTGAATTTTCTACAGAAGATCAATTTGGTGAATATGTTTGTGTTTCTGATCACCTTAATCTAAATCTGGTTTGCTTGAAAGTTCAAAGAATTTATGAGAGAACAAGAACATTCAAACTTATACCGATTCTGCACTTCATGGAATAATATTATAAATCTGAAAATTTTCTGACAAAACTCTCTGACAGGAAACAAAAACATTATTGGATTTTTCCTTTTTGTGTTCTTCAGGTTCTAGTCGGTGTTCATAACAATAATGTAAGTATTTCTCATATAGCTTCATCTTCTAGTTTTTCTTCTGGTTTTAATTGAAGCTATATGAAATTTCCTGATAGGCGTTCATTGTCTATATGGGTAAGAGACCACATAATGATCCTATCTCCTAACAGAATCACACCCTCAAATGTTGGAACCAGTTGTTGGAAGGTATTTCTGAGAAATTTTCAAGCAAATGTTAAATAACTTTGTAGATTATTAAATTTGTTGATATTTGCTTCAGCAAAGAAGCTTATATGGATTCAATGGCTTACCGTTACAGGCATGTTGGAACCCGGCGGTTCCGACAGTTGGTACTGCCTGGTCCAACTGTCTATTGACCGTTGTACATGTTGGAGTCGGTGCTTCCAACGGGTGGAACCACCGGTTCCAACATCCATTTCTTTTTTTATTTATTTTAAATTTTCTCTCTCCTCCTCCAACTATATATAAACCAATCATCTCCTACACAAAATTCTCCCTAATTCTTCTTTTTATTCTCTTGATTAGTCAATTATTCACAAATTATCACAATTCACAAATCCTGTCAAATTTTTTTCGTCATTTCAATTTTATTCGATTTTTTTTTTGAAAAATGTCGAATGAACAAAATATTTTCGAAAGAAGCGATTGCGAGCACAATTTTTCTCCTACCCAAGGAACTCAAAATGAGGGGGAGAATTAAGAAATATTACTAGAGCTCTTTCTTCCGATATTTTTAGAGTTCATTTTACAAAAGAACGTAAAGGAGGCCAAGAATTTAACTTATTTCGTATTACTTGTAATTAATGCAGGAAGGAGTACGCGTTCAAGCATGGAGGCGAATATGGGACTTTCACAAGGCACTTAAAGAATAATCACCTCGATAAAGTCAGCATGGCTGCGGGACAAACCCAATTAAGCGGGTTTGCAGGTTCTTCTTTTCAACCCTCTTTATTTCATTATGATAATAATTTTTTTTGAGTTGTTTTGGTGAAATGATTTCTGTAGATCATTTGTCATTTATTTTTTTGCAAAAAGTAGAATTTAAAAATGGATGACTAAATGTGTTCAACCAGCCTTTAAACTATTTTCGCGATATTAAGTAAAAAAATAGTGTGTTCAAATTATATAAACAACAAAAGAAAAAGTTGGTTGATTATTTTTAAAATAATGATAACATGTTTCTATTTGTAACGATATTTGGAGAGATCATTTTGGTAATAATTTGTATATGGGTTTAACTTGTCATTTTATAGATGAAAATTTTATTATGCAAAAACGAGTGTTAGCTTTTAGAGGCTTTGACAATCTCCACACCACTTTTAACATTGCTTTAGAAATTAATAATATTTTAGACAAATATAGATTAGTTAATAGGGTATTTTCTATTTCCTTTGATAATGTTAGTGCTAATACCGCTTCAATTAATGAATTAAAAGTTTCGTATCGTCTTTGGGAGACTTTTTTTATATTATATGTGTTTTTCACATTTTGAACTTATGTGTCCAAGATGGTTTAGAGAAATTAAAACTATTTATTAGTTCAACTAAAGATGTATTGCTTATATATGGTGACATAGATAGAATTCAACCTATAGTTTACTTTGTCAATGTAGTAATTATAAAAATATTTTATGTTCTTTTGCTGACAATTTATTCCTCATATTCGTCTTTTACCTTCCATTTGAAATTTCTGTGAAAAAATTATGTATATTTTGTGTAACGCCCCGGAAAATAAAACAATGTTATGCAACATTTTGAATTTCGTAAAAGAAAATAATATTATCAATTTAATTGCAATGTAATGGAAACAAATAAATAATATGAAAGGAATGGAAATTAAAAGAAGATGAAAAATCAGCATTTAATCCAAGTTTGTTGTAAACTAAAAAGCTTGCTTTTGAGAAATGATTAGATGAGATCATGCCTAGATGAAAAGAAAAAAAAATGGCACAAGCCATGTTTACAATCAAGTGCAACGTGCCATGAAATAAGAAAACAAGCATGAGGTGGGCTGATGCATGTTGGTCGTGCCAAAAATGAGAAAAGGGGCACGAGTCGTGCCTAAATGCATGTACATCGTGTCGTGAAATTTAGATTGTGCCATGGTGATCAAATTGGCACGAGACGTGCCAATTTTTGAGTGGGTCGCGTCGAGGAAAATTATAAATGGTGCTTGATTCGTAAAAGCTCATTTTTACAGAAACATGGTGGAAAATCGAGAGAGAAGCTCTAAACCCTAAAATCTGAATTTGGGATTGATTCTTGGTGAGATTAAAGAAGTTTTAGAGAAGATGATTCTATACAAGGTAATTTCTGATTCTTTAAATGTTTAAGTACATGTTTTACAGTTGAACAGTATAAGAAAGAGTACCACTTGCTGATTGTGAGGGAGGATAAGATGAATGACATGTAGAATTGATGCAATGACTTTGAGTGGAGGTTTAATAACTTGATGAAATGAATTGTGATGCAGTAACTTGGCAAGTATGAACTACTGTGAATGAATGAGAGTGAAATTGAAGTAAGTCAGAAAGGAATTGGAGTATGCAGGGAATTTAGCTTTTTAATGGGTTATGAAAGTTAAGGTAAGTGGTTTATCCTTCTTATGATTATGCTCTTGCATAATAGAAAGAATGTGCTTTAGTATGTATGCTCTAACCTTAAATGAGTCAGTATGCATGTAGAGTAAGTGTCATCATTTACTTCATGATATGTTCATATGTTTGGATGAAATTCTTTATGGAAGAGCTTAACTTATTGATAAGAATTTGTATGTTCTTGAATGATGAATGATTTCACTAAGGATATAAGATAAGAGAGCGTGAAAAAGTTATATGCTTGTAAGTGAAATTGTAAGTATTCTATACTTACTATGCTTATGATCTTGAGTAATTAAATGACATGAAACTATGAAACCATGATTTAGAGGAACCTTGATTTAGTAGGTAAATTATTGAATGATGATCTCTTTCTTAAGTAAGTGAATTCATAAGTGTCCTTATACTTAATTATTCTTAAATAAGAACTAATGTGTTCTTAAAAATCATTAATGAATACTAAAGAAGCTAAGAAAAGCTTAATGAGAAGAAAGTGCTAAAATGCTCATATATGTATGTTCTTTGTAACAAATGATAAGTTTGATTTGAGTCTTGTTATGTGAATTAATATAAGCATGTTGAATGATGAGATTGTTATAGCTTGACTATATTCTTGACTTGATTGTTCATGTGTGATATGAATTGAAGTATGATTTCTTTGGTATGCTCTTTTGATATCATATTGACATATGGTTGGTATCTTGTTGAGAAAAGCATGGGTTTGCTTTATGTTATATATATATGAGCATGGCTTTGCTTGATGAGCATACATGTATATGAGATTATGAAATGAGATATGAGTGCATTGTACATTTATAGTGTTGCATTATTTGTGTGACACGAGATGAGAAATGAGAAACAGGCAAGGCCTGAGATGATTCCGGGTGAAAGCC
>CANYCX011578981.1:0-26818 GCA_948193385.1 Breynia disticha f. nivosa | reverse complement strand
TGAAGAAATTTTTTAATGTTACAAGTTAGTAAAAATAAAAGTCTCATTTACATCTAATATTTCACTAATGTTACTATAAAAAATATGTTATTAGTACAACCACCCATGATGAATAAAAAGTCTAAGGATCCATTTGACTTTTTTGTTTAAATAAAACTACAGTATCTTTTAGCTGATAAAAGTAGTTTTAGTTTTATGTTAAAATTGAAAAATTGTTTTTATTAAAAGTATTTTTTGGTGAAAATTAATATTTTAAAAAATTACAATTTGATATTTTATTAAAAATTAGTGTTGTCCTTTTAAGTATAATACTTCATTTTAACAAGATATTTTTCTCAATTCTCGTTTAATTTTTATAAAATATATATGTATTAAAATTTTATTTATAAAATTAAAAAATATATATTATAAAAAATTAAAAAATAACTAAAGTGTTTTTTTCAAAAAAAATATTTAGATTTTAAAATATTTTTACAGTTACCAATAATTTTTTATAATATGTTATTAATAGCCACCTGATCTCTTTTCAACAATAATTTTAAAAATAATATTTTTTTCTACAGTAATAACAATTCTAAACATCAATACCAAAGAGACCCTAAAAGCCAAATATATTAATATTGAAAACTAAAGTGATTATGTAAGCATGTTTTGCCTAACCTTTAGGAGTGTGGTTAATGTTAATACACACTAGAACAATTATTCTATAAAAAAAAAACTTATGTCAGTTTCCTCTCTAGCTTTATCTTTACACGTTAATTCACAAACATTATTATCTATAAAAAAGCAAAATGAGAGAAATTTTTCAAGCCGTAAAATTATCCAACCTGCTGCAAAACTTGTGGAATCTGCTAGATTTCCGACCTGTACTGTGCCTAAAAACAAATTGTGATTTAATGAGTCGTACACTCAATGAGTAAATCTTCATAATTTTAAATTCAGAAAATACATACATTATATATGTACACATACACACCAATAACAAACTTATTATTCAATAAACTGTCAATAGTACGGACATAAATTCATTCACACATTCTTTTTATTGTATCATACCTAAATAATTACATAAAACTATATTTAATTAATTGACCAATTTGTATATGCACTTACAAATTAAATTAATTATACAATAATTATAAACACAAACATTCAAATTTACTATATGCACAATAATTATAGCATATATCAACATAAATAAAAATTTTATTTAAATATAAAAACATCTAAGATTAACTAAAAACTTACAATTATATCCGTTCAAGCTTCCAACGAACAACGCTCCAAAGGATTTGTTGCTCTCGTCTTCGCACACTATCTATCACAATATTTCTTATAACACTACAAAAATTAACGGATTTAGTGACCAAATTTTTGGTCGCTAAATTGCAGATTTTGGTCGCTAAATGAATTTAGCGACCAAATTTAGCGTCCAAAATTGGTCGCAAAAAACGTCATCGATAAATAAATTTAGTATCCAATTGGACGCTATTCAGCGTCCAAGTGGACGCTGATTATGTTCAGCGTCCACGTGGACGTCAACTAATCAGCTTCCACGTAGACGCTGATTATGCTCAGCGTCCACGTGGATGATAAACAATTCAGCGTCCACGTGGATAACAAACAATTCAGCGTGGACGCAAATAAATTAAAATAATTAATTTTTTTAAAAATTTATTAATATTAATTTTAATTTATAATTAATTTTAAATTAAAAAATAAATATAAAATTAATATATTAAATGAAAAAATGGAAAAAAATATAAAAAAGAAACGGATCGATAAAATAATATATATATAAAATAAAAAATATAAAACAAAACTAGAATCTACAAAGTGGGCAGAGGCTGTGGTGGAGGTGGCTGAGGGGTAATCGGAGGCGCGTCGTTAGATGTAGGTGCTCGGCAGGAGAAAAATAGCTCAATCTGGCGCTGCATCTTTGCCACCTGCTCCTCTAGTGTATAGACCCAAGAACGCATGTGTTAGTTATCTCGGTTAAGCTCCGTGGAACGTGTGGCGTCTCGGCGAGGATACGCGATCCTCTCGGCAAAAAATCTCCAGCAGCATAGCCGACGCCGAAAATTGACCCACCAGGGCCGACCCCGCCTACGGTCCGGAGGTAGACATCACACTGGTCCTGGTAGATGGTGTTGCCCTCTAACGACGAATGTTGGCTCAGCTCAGGCTGGACGCATGACTGATAAAACAAATTAATTAAGTTATAAATAAAAAATCTAAAGTGAATGTAGAATTGAAAAAAGATTGTAAAATATAACTTACATAAACATCCACCGACCTCTCGTCAACGAACTTGGTCGGATCCCCTCGGTATGTGTGTGTGTCTGCACAAAAACCTCATGGGGATAAACTTGTCGTCCCAGCTGAGCCTCCTGAAAGTATATCAATTAAAAAAACTTGTTATGAAATAAAATAATTAAATTGAATTATTTAAAACCAATAAACTAAATAAAAAATGCAAAGTAACAATTACGAACTAGCCTTCGACGATGCTCCTTATGTGTAATTGACCCTCAATGTGCAAGGACGGCCGCGAATTATGATTCGCGTTTTGTTTGGCTAACTTGGCTTGATACTCTGGTGTCGACCAAACCTCCATCCACAAGTCCCAAGTAGGCAAATCAATCCAAGCTGGCTGCCTCTTTGATGCTGAGCTCTCTGAATAATATCGTCGTATCTACGGGCAGCCTGCTTTTCCCACTTTTTTTGAACTTGAGCTTTCGTCAAGCCCAAGGTCGCGGGGTCCCAGTGAAAATTGAACTTAATATTTTACCTTCCACGTTTCGAACCAGCGTTGTTTGCTTTTTGAGCTAGCCTCTTTAAATGTCGTTATTGCCGGATCGGGGAAAGACGTGACGATCTGTGTGGAGTATAGGTTGATCTGGGTGTGGGGATCCAATCTACATTGCTTTTAATTTAAAATAAAATTAATTCATGATATTGAAATTTTTTTAAAATATAAAATAGTATTTAAATTACTTATTTTTCATCTCTATGATGAGTCAAATGGAAGATGGCATCAGGATCGAAACCTTGCAACTGCAAAGGTGATGTGCAGGACGGCCAGTGGAAGTAGATGCCTCGTGGTCATGCCGTGCAGGAGGAGGGCACGACTGGGCGATAGAAGGGAGAGGAGTGGTGTCTGCAAATCCAAAATCTGTGGCAGTAACGCCAATGTCGAAATCATCATCCATAAAATCAAAGTTTAAATCTACGAATGTCGTCATCGCTAGCATGGAAGAGGAAGGAGGTGTAAAATGTGCCGAGCCAGGGGTAGTGTGAGGAGGTGTCGTCTGAGGCATTGAAGTCAGAGTCGGGGAAAAGTGGGAAGGCTGGGAAAAGTGTGAGGAAGCGCCGTTTGAGGCACTACAGACGGGTAGGAGAAAAGTGGGAGGGGCTGGGAGAAGTGTGAGGGACAGGCGCAGGCGCTGGAGAAGACTGTGAGGGGAGAGAAGGGGTAAGAGCAGGTTGCGACTCCTGCGGAGGTGCAGGGGGCCGAGTCTCATGGGGACGTGCACGCTAAATTTATGAAAATTAGCGTCCATAATTTTTTGTCGCTAAATTTTGGACGCTAAACTGACAGATTCTTGTAGTGTAAATGTATATCATATACACTTGAAAGAAGATGCACAACATATTTATAGACAATTTTGCAAGGAAATTTTCCTGCCTCACTATTCATGGGGTCAAGGTTTTTAGCATCTACATGAACAATAAATCTCCCCGCCAAAAATTTCTGCCACACTGTTATCTTCTCGTTCACTTAGCGTCTATATGGAAGCTAAATGCGTGCATTTAACGTCCAAATTTTGTGACTCTAATTCGTTAGAATCTTGTAGTGTCAAATCACTCTTTTGTAGAATTTAAGTCATATGTCAAGTTGTATTTGGTAGGATTTGAGCTAAAAATCAAATAATATTATAAGTTAGCTTGATCTTCAAATCAAGTATTTATAATAAGTTCTCACTTAGCTTGAAAAGTGAAGATAAAGTGAAGAGTTTGCCAAAATCCTTAGTGAGAACTTAAGTAGTGGACATAAGTATTATCACCGAACCACTGTACATTGTGTGTTCTTGTTTGATTGCTTATCTTTTGTGAAAATTTTCCATCATCTACTTAGCTTTATTCAACCTTCTCTTCTAGAACTAATCCGAGCTTAACAAATGAGAAATGATAATGAAAAGATTGGAATGAATGTGGTGTATATATAATTGATTAAACTAAATAAAAATGAGATTTTGTGATGGTGGTGTGTGATTGTCAAGTATGTTTGAATTGACATAAAATGATGTGGCATAATGTTTGATTGTGATGGTTAGAATTATGGTATCAAAGTCATAACCAAACACCAAAACAATCCTTTCTTTTAATTCCTCGTTCCCTATCATCCACTCTCTCTTTTTTCCTCTCTAAATAAAATTATTCTCTCCTAGCAAAACAAAATTCACAACTGATTTCTTTTCTCTTAACCTTGGCCACCATTGTCGAACTCTACCATTTATCGTCAACGATGTCCCCTCAACTACTATTATCAGTGCAAAACAAATCTAACTACCTATTTTTTTTCTTCCTTTCCTTCTTTGTTATGTATTTAGCATTTCTCATCAATCTCCATTCTTTTCTTAACTTACATCAATTTTTTTATTTTTGTCTTTTTCACCTTTTAAATCAGATTAACTTTTCTAAACCGTCTTAACTCTATCATCATTGTTGAAATGATAATCTATTAAATTGTTGAGCTTTTTGTTTAAGTCACTCTTTGAGTTCAATTAATAAAAAGAAAAAAGTAACAAGCAATCATCTTCACCATGTCAAAGATTGTTGAAAGAAGGAGAACATTATGGTTTCTCTTTGCATTGGAGATGTCGCTGCAATTCTTGTTTGCAAATTCTTAGCAATGCTTTATGATTCAATAGGACATAAGAAAAGTTGTATGACCTTTTGTGTGTTGCATATTGTTGTGTGGACATGGACTTATGCTTTGGTTGTAGAGGTTTTAATTTGTTGTTCTCTTATTATACATTAGTGTGTTGTTATTTTGTTTTTGGATCTAAAAGTTTGGAAGTGTTGTCTTTGTTGTTGTTTTGTTGTTTAAGTGGTGTAAAATGTGAGTGGGAGGTTTTTGGTTGGGTTTATTTGGTGTTGATAATGATTTTAAATAGGACAGTGAGGTCATATTAATGGTTTTGCATTCAGTGTTTTTTAAGGTAGATCCTCAACACATGGAGTGTGTTGAGGGACTTATTTGTTGTTTGGATCATCTAGAAACTATTAAGGAAGTGACTAAATATTTTTGTTGGTGTTGAGGTTAAAAATCTTTATCTTTAAAGTATGTGATATAATGTCCAGATGAAAGTTTTCTTCTGGTTTAGTTTGTGGCTACATAGGTTTTGCTGATTCATTTGTTGATTTGATGGTTTGTTGAAGGTGTGTGAAAGGAACTAACAATTCTTGTTGGAGCTTTCATGCATTGAAAGTTAGTGAAGCTAGTGTTTGGTGGTTGTTCTGTGATTTTTTTCAAAATTTTTCTTGATATCAATTTTCTTTTCTCGATTTGTAGTAATTTTTGATCTATTGTGATTCTGGTTTCTATATTCGATTTCGTCCAATTTTGTTTCTATATTCGGCTTTACTTCTATATCTAATTTCATCCAGTTTTTCCTGAATTTGGTTTCATTTTGGTTTTATTTCCAAATTGTTAATTTTATCCGATTCATGACCAAGTTTACTTTGGTTTTTTGAATTTTGTAGGTGGTATTAATTGAGTTGTTAAAGTGGTATTAATTGATTTGTTGATAAAGATAGTATTGGTGATGGATCTTTGTAATTCAAGCTGGATTAGGTGAGTCATCATTATCCACCTTGAGGGAGTGTTTAAAAAATAATGAATAATACAATAGATATAGACTAGAACGTATGTCTGCGTGAATAATACAATAGATACAGTAGAATATATTACGATTCAATTACTTTTATAAATCCAAATTATAAAATATTTTATTTCCAAATTAATTTTACAAAAAATAAATGAAATATTTAAAATATAATAATAAATATTAGTTAAATAGTGTAATTTTTTTTATATTTCACTTCTTTTTTCTCTACTTTTCACCGAGTGTTCAAAAACTTGATGATTGCCTACCCTTTGTTACCAACAGGCGAGTGTACCTATTAGTGCAGTAACTGGCTTTAAAAGCCCCAAATGTCGATCCTACAAAGACAAATTACTAATTACTCACTGTTAATTATTATCTAGTCTACCAAATGTAATGAAGATTAACTAAATTAAGTAACTACTAATTAAACTACTAATTAAATGAACAAAAATAGAAAGCTCAGAGATAAAATTCAATTTACTAAGACAACACTTAGATTTCGAATCTCTAAAGTTGTTTAACCATCAATTAAAATTAGAATTGGTGCAGTGTTTGTGACTAGACCATGACGATTCTTAAATTATATTAATCTCTCTCTCGCAGTAATTAATGCTATTATTAATTAACTCAACTTGAAATCTCTTTCTAAGTTAAACCAATTATTTAGGAGGATTTACGTTGATCTATCTCTAAATTTGCATTCAATTTCTTTTAATTACGAGTGATTTATCATATATTCGATCTCTCGATTAGCTCTGTACGAATCAATATGTCAATTATAAGCGGTCGTCAAGCAATCAATGGAAAAAATAATTCATAATTAAATCTCAATCAACAAATATCTCAACACTAAAACTAAAATCCAATCTCTGGTTAAATAATCAATAATTCATCTCAACCTAAGTGTCTAAAATAGTTTAGTTCACGATTGGAAAGAAAATCACAAAAGAGATAACGAAGAAATTGTCAACGACAGAGAAATCCACTAAGATCTCACTGTAGTTGGCCCGTCTTCTCCATAATCTATGTTGCGCTTCAATCCGGTCGTGTTCCTTGCCCTTGGTTTCCTTAGAAATCCAAGATTTTCTCTCTAAAAAGAGGTGGAATGAAGAAAGAATGGTAGGAGAAGAAGTTTTGGTGGTTAAGAATGAATAAATATCTCTAACCCTTCTTTTCTTTTTTTTTTCTTGCGTTATTTTTTACAAAAAAATTCGCAACGCTGGCCAAGTACACGGACGTGAATAGTGTCTGTGTACTACACATTTCGTTCGTGTATTTTTAGAGTTGTTCGTGTATTTGTTATAGGAGGGTACACGGATGCGACAACGTTTATGTACATTTTTGCTTTGTGTCCGTGTGTCATGCCAGGCTCGCTCGTGTCCGTTATTTTTCGTTCAAAAGTTGTACGAAGTCGTTTCCTGACCTGCAAAATGTCAAACAATAGATAAATAGACTTTTTCTACGATAAACGCTCAGAATATGCGTCAAAATTATAACATTTATGTACTAAAATACAAGTGATAGAGCGTTTATCAAGAGTGTTAGCATAATTTGATTTTTCTAAATAAGTATTTTTTAAATTAATAATGAATGATATATTTTTAGACATAGACCAGAGCATATGCTCGTGCAATGCTACAGAATATACTACGATTGAATTACTTTTATAAATCTAAATTATAAAATATTTTGATTCCAAATTAAATTTTTTAAAAATAAATGAAATATTTTAAATATAATAATAATAATAAATAAATAAATATCTTAGCTAAAAATTATTTATTAAACATACTGTCACTATAAATTTTTTAAAACTTTTTATCAACAAGATTATATTGAAGAAAGTCGCATGTTTCTTTGAATATGATGATTTTTTTTAATTTTGCTATATCATAAGTTTATGATGATTAATTTTAATTTCAAGAACGTAGTGAGAAAGAGTTTCAATGATGTCCATATTGTTTTTGAGTTAATGGACACAGATCTTCATTAGATTACGTGTTCCAACCAGTCATTGACGGATGATCATTGCCGAGTTAGCACCTCAGCCTTTTATGTTACTTCTTCTGCTCTTTTTTTTTTTGCTCCATTTAGATTTTCAAAATGTGGCTGATGAAAATGCCTGTTCTTGATAGGATTACTTCTTCTTCTGATGTTCATCAAAATTCTCCATGCTCTACAAATGTCATTAGTCTTACCAAAATTAAATCTTATTTTTCAATATTTCCAGCTTCCACCACTTAATCTATTGTTTTGTCCCCTAAATTTCAGTTCCCCCACTTTGTGTTATCCATTAATGTGCTTATTTATAATTTTAAAGCATAATTTATGTGTGCATTGATCTATCTGTCATCTTTACAATTGAATGTGAAATAAACTTTGTTTCTTGCTAAGAAGTGTTAGCATGCATTGACTTCTATTGATTCTCTATTGAAATTTCATGCACAATCAATCTTTCAAGTTAATATACAGTTTTTCTTCTAATGTAAGTGTTGTTGGATTTGTTATTAGAAATTATGCGTAAAAGAATAACTTGTGAACATTCATGTATCTCACCTAGAGTATCTCTTTTGTAATGAAATTGTGCTATATGCATATGTAGGAATCATAGTGGTGGCATCAATTTCGTCTTCATCACAAGCATCAACTTCTGATTCTTGCTTTGTTCCTACCACCAGAAGGACTTGTCCAGTTGGATGCGAGGAGTTTCACCTTTTGCAGCATCAAATGAGTCCAATGTTGCACGTATACTTACTCTACAAACAAAACCAATCCAAACTACACATGCCAAGCATAAAAGTCACAATTTAGTCGTCCTGTTTGCAAGTTCAAGCTCCCTTGGACACTCGACTCCTTGATGATCTATGTTAAAATGCATCGAATAGTTAGGAAACATCTCAGTTGCAAGAAGATCACGACAAGAATAGTGACAAATAAATCTTCCATAAATTCAATATTAACTTCACTTAAAATTACACTACACCAACCCATAAGCCAAAAACCAGAATTCACCACTGATGATTATTAGTGTTTTCAACATTCTCAAAATATTCTCACTTTAATTCTGTTTTTGGTTAAGAAGTAATTGTGTATGGTTTTGGATCAAACAAATATATAATGTGGCACTTATTTTTATCTGTTTCAAAATAAAACAAATATATTATTGATCAGATATGTTTGTGTTGATTTGACACTTATCTTTGAATATTAATCTATTCAATTTGAATTCATATTTAATTAACAAATATTTATTATGATTATTATTACATGTCAATTTTTTTTCATTACATGTCAATTATTTGTTAAACCAAATATCAAATTATTTCAAAAAAAAAAACCAAATATCAAATTATTAAACTTGTACTTCAGCAGATATGATCATTGAGGTTTTATAATATGACGTTTAGTTTTATCAGTTTCAAAATAAAACAAATATATATTCTATTTTATTGATTTGATATGTTTGTGTTAATTTAATATTTACCTTTAAATATTAACTAATAAATATTTATCATGATTATGATTATATATCAAATTAAATATTTTTTTGACACATGTCCATTATTTGTTAAATCAAATGTCAAATTATTAAAATCACTAAATATGATTACACTTTTTGTTTAAAAGCTAATTAATTTTTTTTAGGAAAATATAGTTTTATAAAAGTAATTTTCCGAACCATATCAGAAGCAAAAAATGGAAACCCTTAAATCGATTTAAAAGAGCCAAATCAAAATTTAAAATTGTAAAGGACGTTTTAGGAAGTTGAAACAGCAAAACTTCCCCAAGAAGGTGGAGCAAGCGGAAGAAAGTTTTGTAATTCCAAAACTACCCCTGGATGCAATCTCCATAACTTCTCCAAGTCTTACCATTTGATCGACTAAATCCACTTTAATTCCCTAAAAAAAAACAAATCAATTCCCCGCCATTTGCTTCTCCTCTTCTTCCTCTCAAAACCCTAACTTTCCCAAATTACCCCCCACTCCATCCCTCTTTTACCTCTCTCCTCACTCCCAACTCTCACCTCATCTAATAAAAATGAATTACGCTTCCAGTACGGGTGGTCCCACAGGAATTGGACTCTCCAACACAATTCACTCCGAGGTAGCGCCGTGCTTGCCGCTTCCTTCCCTTCCGGTTTTCTGCGGGTCTTTGGATCCAGGAATCCGGTTGTTTGATGAGGTGTCCGGTGGTCGGAGTTTGAATCGGCAGGAGATTTTGTCGCAGTCTGTTAGAATTGCTGATCTGCTTCGACATACTGACGTCTCCTATCTGTAAGTCTTTCTACGGTGCCGTTTTCAGTTTGTTTCTACTTTTCTGTTCAGTAACTGTTTGGACCTGAATTTCATTTTATAGCTTTTTATGGAGCTTTGACGAATATTAATTTCGTGCGTAAAAGTGTGCGCTGTTCAAATTACATTTTTAATCTAAAGTGAATTATTCAGTGTACTTTTCGTATTTAGCTATTATTTAAGTGTGAAATGTGGATTTATTTTGAATCTTGGAGTTATATTTCGGCTGTGTAATGAAATTTGATGTCGTATTTTATTTAAGGAGCTTACTAGTGAAATTTCTTTTGTTCGTTGCATTGTTAATCTAATGCAGCTCGTGGATTCGTGTTTACTTTTCGTGTATGTTGATTTAGTTTGATTTTTTAGTCTGTTTAGGTTATAAGTGTGGAAATTGAATTCGACACTGTAGCTTGTTTATGGAGTTTATGATTTTCTAAATGGTGAAACGTATATTATTATTATTGTTATCTTATTCACTTATTGAACCAATATGCATGTTATATGGTCACATTTCCTTAAATGAATGATCGCACTAGTTTATCTATGATTGTTGCTTAATGTAAATTTGATATAATGACCTTTTAATTGATATTTATTTACAGCTAATGTTATATGATCAAATATAGTGTTGTTACATATAAAAACAGCTGTGCTTCAGTGCTTGAAACCACAAATTCTCCTTTTAAGCTGTAGACTAGTCTAATTTCTAACACTGCTGAAATTATAATTATTCCCTTCCTTCTACGTATATGGTAATGGATACAGAATCGCTCATTGGTTTAATTCCGTTTTTAAGGTTCACAGGCATTATTAGTAGCTTAATATTCTCTCTGTTTATTTTGTTGTTTATTCGAAGTGTTTCCTAAAAACCTAATATGTTATGCAGCGAACTCAGAGATTATTCAAAACATGCTATATTGGAAACTGTTGAGCATTTGGAGCTTCATGAACAGATTCTTCAAAGTTATCCTGAAGCATTTGAGTATGTTGCCCCTGGTAAACAAAGTATGCATTTTTCTTTTTTGTTTTTTATCCGCTTTTTTGTTTTCATTTGGACATCTTGTTTTTCCCATCTAGTTGTTATGCATTTCTATAGCTTGAAAGTATTTTGGACCCGTTCAATTGTCGTAGATTGTGTAATTCTTCTTCTAGAAAATTATCCTAACACTAAAAAATAGATATTAGTGCTTAGTTACTGTATTTTTTTTCCCTTTTATAGAGAGATATAAACTTATTTCCATAATTTTGTAAGCTATTACTTCTAAGTTGCAAACGCCAGTGATGTTGTCTATTTTTCCTTCAGTAATGTTGTGTGTGTTTCCAAGAATCTTATGCTGATGCTTCATTTGATATGGTTGTCCATACAAATGGCCTATCTATGTATTTTGTCAAAGAGTAATCTGTTTTGTACTGTGAAATCATGTGAGGCATGGATAACTATGGATATAATAAATGGCATTTGCTAGTTGGTGGATGGATAAGCTCTTTGCATGCAGCAATTAGGTTGGCATCGATTTGGAAGTCAGCCTGTTTAATTTCCCCCTGTTTTGCAACTATGGTGGAATAGGTTTTGATGTTATTTTCACTTTGGTCTGCATGCTGGAATGTGTATTGGTTTCTAGAAGGAAAGAACAATAACTAAGCAAAGTATTAATGTTTGATAGGTTTTGGTTTTATTTTCATATAAAAGGTTCAACTACAACTACTAGAAACACAATAAGAAAAGGAAAAAAATTAGTTGAAACTGGAAAGTTGGTATTGTTTTTAATTATTCTTTATTTGAAAGAATTTTATCGTCTATGGTTTGTCTGTTGGTTTGTGGTGTCATGTTACTTTTTTTAATGTTCTTGGTGGTTCACTTAATTTCTTACTTGACGCATGGGCTCCTTTGCTTGTGCTTTATTGCGTTTCTTCAAGTTTCTCAGGTAAGGAGCAAAGTTCTAGAGATACACTTTTCGAGTCCAAGCCTGTTGAATCACATACATTGATTCCAACTCCGCTGCAAAGACGCAATGATGGACTTAGAAGTCGCCAGCCTGATTACAGTTCTAATGTGCGTGTGCATAACTTTAAATTATTTTGTTGCATTTATGACCTGAAATCCTAACAGGAAAGGAAAAAATACAGGAGATTGCTTCATCTTTGACTTCAAAAAAGACAAAAGTCAAGAAAAAAGGTCGCGATGACATATCAACATCGGTTCAACCAGATCCTAACGAGATTCAAGGTATGCTTAGTTTTATGCTTTTCTCGTTAACAAATGCATTCATACATTCAGGCTTGACATGTAAATAGCCTCAATATTCAATATTGTATTGATGTTTGTTCAGATGCCATCATTTCAAGCTTCTGTGATATGTTGGAGGACTTCTGTGGCAGAGCTGAAGTCCCATGTGATGAGCGGGAAGAAGCAGAGTGGTTATTGTTGCCTGCTTCTGCTATAAGCAAGCTTGTAAATGAAATCATGTCCATACGAACAAAGAAACTTCTTCATTTGGTTCCAGCAGGTGTTCTTTTAAGACTTATGCAAGTCCTTGATCATCAAATTCATCGAGCAGAGGGTTTGTCTGTTGAAGAATTAGAGCACGTGAGTTTTATTTTTAGTTTACTTTATTTATTTTGGTTTAATCCAGTTTGTATTAGGATCGTGTGTTCTTTTTATTGTGCTGGTGCTTGAGTTTCAGAAGCATCAGAACTTACTGTTTGTTAACAGATGAGATCATAAGATTATGATCACTTTTTTTTTGGTTGTCTTAAGCCATTGAAAAGCATCTCAATGAAGACTTGGTTGATCATATTTTATTGCTTTAGATTTTACAGCCTTTTTCAGATCCCATTGATGTTTGATTCTTTAAGTGGTCAATTTTTTGGCTTAGTTCGTTTAGATGCGGCTTGTTTATTAAATCAACGAAGCACTGGTATTTCCAGAATATTTTTCTTTTTCATCCAAGGGCTTTGTGATTAGGTTTATAGGTTTTTTTTTTCAAAAAGATTTTAGTGTTCTATTAAGTTCCCTCTCTCCACTTTGGATGGGTGGGGCACGGGGGCACGTTCGCATGTTCTTTCTAATGTATTCTTTCGTTGTATTATGATCCAATCCTCGATTCTGTTTATTTGTTGTGATTTTTATTTTATTTGTGTTGACAGGCAGATTCAGACGTAGTCTCTTTGGTGTTTGGGGCCCTGGAGTCAATCCATGCTGCTCTAGCTGTAATGGCTAATAATAATATGCCGAAGCAGCTATACAGGGAAGAGGTGCATACTCTAATACTATTGTTCCTCTTTGTCTGATAGTCTTTGCTAATGGTCATTTTAAGTTCAATTTCTTTACCTGAACAATACATTTAAAATAGGTACTGTGTTTTTTCAATATTAGATCATTGAAAGAATTTTGGAGTTCTCTAAGCATCAGATAATGGATATTATGGCAGCCTATGATCCATCATATCGTGCTTTGCACAGGCCAAGTGAGAATGGAGCACCTGAAGGTAGGTTATGCATGCACTATGTGGATCTTTTACTTTCCTGTTCTTTCGTTGCTTTATTGTTTTCCTTGGATGACGATATCTACATTTATTATTCAGACTTAAATTGCATGAAGAATGAGATAATGCATCTGTTTAGTGTAGAAAAAACTTATGTTTGTCTTTCTACCTTAGTAGGCCTTTGCTTTTCTTCATTGGATTTTTCATGTTCAATACGTGCTTCATGAATCAACATTTACTCTCTTGTTATGAGATGTTGAATTTTTCTTTGCCCTCTATCATCAGTTGATGAAGATGAAGATCTTGAGGCAGAATACGGTTCTGCAAGCAAGAGACGGCGCACTGTAAAGGGTGTCAAAGTGAAGAAATCTACTTTTAACAAGTGTGTCTATTAATGTTTTGTAGCATGATTAATTACTTATTATGCAAAATTTGGTGGATTTCTGAAATGAGGTTTCTTATTATTGGTGTTTGTTTTTCTCTTGATAGGGTCTCTGGTGCTGTGAATTCTATACTTCAGAAACTATGCACAATTGTTGGTTTAATGAAAGATTTGTTGTTGATTGAGAGACTATCTGATAGTTGCATTCTGCAACTGGTGAAAACTGCCCTTACAACACTTGTGGTGGATAATATCCAACTCTTACAACTGAAAGCGATCAGTTTAATAAGTGGGGTAGAGATCTGTACTTAGTTTTAGGAGCTTGTATGAGTACATCATGAATGTAATAAACATATGTGCATGCATCTTACATATAATAGTTTTCTTGCAAATCTCAGTTCTTTTCTTTGATGTTGTGCAGATTTTCTATTCGTACACACAGCACCGTGCATATATTGTAGATGAAATAGTTCAACTGCTTTGGAAGTTACCCTACTCAAAACGAGCCCAAAGAGCCTATCATCTACCTGATGAAGAACAGAGGCAGATTCAGATGATTACTGCTCTGCTAATTCAGGTGGTTCATGCCAGTGGAAACCTCCCTGAATCTCTACGGCAAGCATCTGGTGGCAATCTTATGCCTGAAATCTTGTTGGACACTGGTTATTTGACTAAATGCCACGAAGCCGCTACAGAAACATGCTGTCTTTTCTGGACACGAGTTCTCCAGCGTTTTACATCAGTGAAGAATCAGGATGCTTCTGAATTGAAAGTGATCATGGAGAATCTTGTTACAGATTTACTGTCAACATTGAATTTACCGGAATACCCTTCTTCAGCACCTATTCTTGAGGTCATTTGCATATTAAATATATTTACTTAATTACTGTAAGGGAAACCGGGCTGAGTGGTTGTTATTGCAGGTTCTTTGCGTCTTGCTTCTTCAAAATGCTGGACTGAAGTCCAAAGATGTTTCTGCCCGTTCGTTGGCCATTGATATTCTTGGTACAATAGCAGCCAGGTTGAAGCATGATGCTGTTGTGTGCAGTAAGAACAAATATTGGATATTACAGGAACTGTTAAACGGAGACAGTGCAGACCAAACAGCTCAAAAAGATGTATGTTGTGTATGTTTGTATGGAAGTACTGCTAAGAAATTGTTCATGTGTCAAGGTTGTCAAAGATTGTTTCATGCTGATTGCATTGGGGTAAGTGAACATGAAGTTCCCAAACAAAGCAGTCTCTGTCAGGTTTGCCTCTGCCAGAAGCAACTGCTTGTGTTGCAATCCTACTGCAAATTACAGTGCAAGGATGAGGAGAAAAAGAATAGCTCCAAAAAAAATTCCAAAACTTCTGATGAAATTACTAAAGCTGAAATTGTTCAGCAGATGCTCTTGAATTATCTCCAAGAGGCTGTATCTGGTGATGATGCTCACATATATATTCGCTGGTTTGTACCAATTTCTTTTTTTTTCTCTATTTTTTAGGAGCAGTTAAAATGATACATGGAGGTCTTATAGAAAGCTATTGCACATGCAGGTTTTATCTTTGCTTGTGGTACAAAGATGATCCAAACTCTTCCCAAAAGTTCATGTATCACCTTGCTAGATTGAGATCAAATTCTGTTGTACGAGATTTTGGAACTACCTATTCATCATTGATGAGGGAGTACGTTAAGAAAATAACTATGAGTCTGGCACAAAATAGTTCTTTTGCCAGGGGATTTGATAAGATACTTCACATGCTTCTGGTCAGATATAGTTTTCAGTTTTTTTTTTTTCATTCTCTGTCGTGGGTTGCAGTGCAACTTGTTTCTTACATAATTATGCTTTGCAGGCAAGTTTAAGGGAAAACTCTCCTGTAATAAGGGCCAAAGCTCTAAGAGCAGTAAGTATAAATCAGTTGTTGGTTTCCTGAGCTTTGGTCTTGGGAAACCTCTTATGTGGTTACGTCAGTAACATCCTGCATCTTTTAACTTAATCTATGCGGTGATATTAGGTGAGTATTATTGTAGAAGCCGATCCTGAGGTATTACGTGATAAGCGTGTACAATTGGCTGTTGAAGGAAGATTTTGTGATTCTGCAATATCTGCAAGAGAAGCAGCCCTGGAACTTGTTGGTAGGCATATTGCCTCACATCCTGATGTTGGTCTGCAGGTGCACCAAACTGTAATTAATGTTTCTTATGTTTTTTGTGGGTCTGGCAGTTTTTTCTTTACCACCTGTTTTTTTGTTGCAGTACTTTGAGAAAGTTGCTGAGAGGATAAAAGATACTGGTGTGAGTGTACGAAAGCGGGCTATCAAGATTATTCGTGATATGTGCGCGTCAAATACAAACTTCTCTGAATTTGCAACTGCTTGTCTTGAGATCATTTCTCGTGTCAGTGATGATGAAGCTAGTATTCAGGTAAAATGGTAGCAAACGTCTGTGAGGTCATAAAACACTCTGATAGAATTGTCCTTTATTGAAAATTTTATGTATCTATGAATAGATCATACTTGTCTTATTGAGTTCTTAGGAAAAAAAAGGACAAAACTTGTTTCTGGTGGTTTTCTAAGTGTTTTGTATTGTGTTATGTGAAGGATCTCGTGTGCAAGACCTTTCATGAGTTTTGGTTTGAGGAGCTGTCTGGGTCACAGATGCAGTATTTTGGAGATGGCAGCACTGTGCCCCTAGAGGTGGCCAAAAAGACAGAGCAGATTGTTGAGATGATAAGACGGATGCCAAACCATCAACTTCTTGTCACTGTCATTAAGCGCAATCTAGCCCTCGACTTTTTCCCCCAGTCTACGAAAGCTGTGGGTATCAATCCTGTTTTGCTTGCGTCAGTACGCAAGCGTTGTGAATTGATGTGCAAGTGCTTGCTTGAAAGGATATTGCAGGTACTTTCGTTTATTTTTGTTTTTATAACAATTTTTTTCTTGGTTATGAGCAAATTGATTATTTTCTTTTGGTACTATATTGCATTAAGAAAATGAACAGTGACTTATGGTTTGGGTATTAGGTAGAAGAAATGAATAGTGACGAAGTTGAGTCACACTCTCTCCCATATGTGCTGGCGTTGCATGCCTTTTGTGTTGTAGATCCAACACTCTGTGCTCCAGCTTCTGATCCTTCCCAATTTGTGGTTACCCTACAACCATATCTGAAGACTCAGGTTCTTGAAAATTTCACTTATGACAATTATTAATGTGTTGATCAACTTTCCTTATCTTAACATTATGATGATCACATTGTCCTGGATACAAGTCTGTTGATTTAAGTTTTGTAACATCATAAATACTGTTTTAGTTTATTCATGTTCCTTGAACGAATATTAGGTTAATGGGATAAGGTAAAGCCAGTACTTGCCTTTTATAAACTGAAAACTGACAATGTATTGCTATTTGATGTACGAATAATTTCTTATATTTGTAGAATAGTTTGGTTTATCATTATCAAGTTCTTTGTTTTTTTTCCCATCGATTTTGTTTTTTGAATCTCTACATGACTAGAACTTAATGTAGATCAAGCTTCATTTTTCACAATGGAAGCTCAATTCTTTTCTGATAGTTGTGGAATTTCATTTTGCCAATTATATGTATGCATAATTGTATTCTCATTATTTTGTTATCATCCAAATTATTGCTCTTTCTTCTGGTTGAAATAATAAAATTAGTGAAGTTTGTACATACAAAAAAAAACTAGGAGGAAATTTATCTCCTAAATTCTAAGCTTTTTTCTAATTGAGCTGCTATAAATGAATTTATCCTTACAAGACTACGTTTGATTCCAGGTTGATAACAAAGCTGTTGCAAAGTTGCTGGAGAGTATAATCTTCATTGTTGATTCTGTTCTTCCTTTGATACGGAAATTGCCTCAAAGTTTTGTTGATGAATTTCAACAAGATTTGAAGCAAATGATTGTTCGACATTCATTTTTAACAGTGGTCCATGCTTGCATCAAGTAACTCCAGTTTCTTTCTTAATTATTATGAAGGATTGCTACTTTGTTTTTCTACTCATTTTTAACAGATTAACTTTTGTTTTTCTTCTGATTTTTATCGGCATGATCTAAAAATGTTGTCTTATTCCTTTTTATGAACTCTGCTTTTGTAGGTCTATTTAGACGACAGATTTATTTGTTTCATATTATTCATTTACTAAGAATAATTTCTGAAGAGTTCCCTTATATATTTCCCGTTCAATAAGTTATTTCCTTAGAAATTGAGGAGTAAAGTGATCAAAGTTCTTTCTGACTATTTGACTTTCACCAGATGATTCATTTCTAATTTTAGCACTTCCAAGGAGGTTGCACTTCCATAATGCATTTCCTCACTACCAAGGCTTTTAGCTTCTCAACAATTATCACTTCTAGTATCAGTGGACTGAAGTAATCCTGTTCTGATTTCAGTTTTATTCTCATGGATTTTCCATTGTAGATGCCTTTGCTCATTGAGCAGAATAGCGGGAAATGGTGCTGCTGTTGTTGAGTATCTTATTCAGGTTTTCTTCAGACGTCTTGATGCTCAAGGAAATGACAACAAGCAGGTTGGTACATTGATTGATCTGAATTTCTGTGCCCTGAAGATACAATCTAGTGAATAAATGTTTCTTGATTAGTTGCAAGTCACCACTGTTTTCGTAGTTGACTTAGTATGTTGGTGCAAGTCCTTTTGGGTTTTACAAATGAAATTAATACTCCTTCCTTAAATTGCAGCTAGTAGGCCGCTCTTTGTTCTGTCTTGGACTGTTGATTCGTTATGGGAACTCATTGCTGAGTACTTCTAGTAACAAAAATATTGACGTATCAAGCAGCCTTAGGTTGTTTAAGAAACATTTGCTTGTAGATGATTTTGGTATAAAAGTGCGATCTTTGCAGGTAGGGTTTTTTTTTCTCTATTTTTGGTCTGTTATTATCGCCAAGCTGTGTTTTCTCTGATGCCTGTCAAGATTCTATGCATTTATGCTTCGCTTATTTTTTTGAATCTTGTAGGCGTTAGGCTTTGTCCTAATTGCTAGGCCTGAATTTATGTTGGAAAAGGACATTGGGAAAATACTAGAAGCAACTTTATCTTCTGGCTCTCATGTTCGTCTTAAGGTAATTATACTCCCTTTTGTTCTATGCTAACATCACAAGCATGTTCTGATTTAATCTTTTGGCAGATGCAAGCATTGCAAAATATTTATGAATATCTGCTTGATGCTGAAGGCCAAATGGGAACAGATAAACCCGATGAGAAAGTAAATAATTATTCCGCAGAAGTTGATCATAGTGTGCCTGTTGCTGCTGGTGCAGGAGATACTAACATCTGTGGTGGTATAGTTCAGATGTATTGGGATAACATATTAGAAAGATCTCTAGACTTCAACGAACAAGTCCGTCAAACTGCTCTCAAGGTTAGGATCCTGTTTTTTCCTTATTATTCCCGTTGAGTTAACTTCTGTGACAGAATGGCATGAAAATGTCACAGTCCAAGGCAAAACAAAGAAGTCTTTGAGTTGTTATAAATTAGCAATGGAAACAAAAGCTGTATTGAAACTCCAATTTTATTTACAAATGTGCTCTTGATGGTATCTTAAATTCAGATGTGGACGAACTTGTTGGATTGCTCTTCATGTAGTTTATATTTTGTGGAAAAATCATGTCTCTCAGTTTTTACTTTTCATATATTTATGTTATGTAGATTGTGGAGGTGGTGCTGCGTCAAGGCCTTGTTCATCCCATAACTTGTGTTCCATACCTTATTGCTCTTGAAACTGACCCTGAGGAAGTGAACTCAAAGTTGGCACATCATCTGCTAATGAACATGAATGAGAAGTATGTTTCTTTGAAATTCATATTTCATGTTCTATTTTTCCTTCATGTGTTTACATGTTGGCTCATAGCAAGTATTTATCACAGGTATCCTGCATTTTTTGAAAGCCGATTAGGGGATGGTCTTCAGCTGTCATTTATGTTCATGCGATCTATTTTTAGCACATCTGAAAATGCAAGCCATAAGCCTCAGACAAAAGCTACTGCAAATTTGAAGGGGAAATCTGAGGATGGCTCTCTCAGTCAGGCTAGGCTTGGCGTTTCTAGAATCTATAAGCTTATTCGTGGGAATCGTGCATCAAGAAACAAATTCATGTCTTCAATTGTTCGCAAATTTGACAATCCAAGCTGGAGTGACAAAGTAGTTCCATTTTTAATGTGGGTTTTCTTTCCTTGATGCTCTTTTTACGTGTCAGTTATTTCAGCCTGGAAACTTGAAATATGGCTTGGTCTTTTTGCAGGTACTGTACTGAGATTCTTTCCTTGCTGCCTTTCACCACGCCTGATGAACCCTTATATTTGATTTACACTATTAACCGAGTTATACAAGTTAGAGCTGGGGCTCTTGAGGCAAATATGAAAGGACTTATCTTATATCTGTCCCAGAGAAATGTCAGAAAGGTACACCAAGAAAATGGGGTAAATCAACAGGATGTATTTCAGTCTAATTCGCATTATATGGCGTCAGTGGATTTAAACGGGACATTTCAACCAGAGCCAGCTGCTCAGCCCTCCTTCAACAATGCAAAATCGTTTGATTTGAATGGTACAGTTCAAGAAGAGCCCGTTGACTTGTTTTTGAGCTCTTCTGCTCTTAGGGGTCCAAAGATGAATAATGATGTAAGCGGCGGGGAATCTTGCTCTGTTTCTCAAGATGATGTGGAGAAAATCAAGGTACATTTGGATTTCGAAAATATGCTATTGTACAGCTTTCGTGTTAGACATGTATGTGGCGAATGAAGAGCTTAAAAATCTGTGCGCACAATTTCTATATATATTCTGCAATTTGTTTGTTCATTTGACGCAATGTTATTTCATAACATGGTTGGCGCTGTTACCTTATGCAGGTTGACTGTCTTTCAGCGACTTCACTGCAACTTCTTTTGAAGCTTAAGAGACACCTGAAAATTGTCTACAGCCTGAATGATGCTCGCTGCCAGGTAAAGCTACAAAAAAATAGGCTCTTATGTTTCATTACTGAATTATATAGTATTGACTTAACCTTCCACTTCTAGGCTTTCTCTCCAACTGAGCTCCCAAAACCTGGAGAACCTTTCTCCCGGCAGAACATTCCATTTGATATAAGTGCAACAAATACCTCCATTCCATCTACATACCAAGATTTGGTACAAAGATATCAGGTAGAGCAATGCTGATGCTTCATTTTACAAGTAACCATTCACTTCTGATCTGTGGGGATCCTAATTGTTTGAGTGGTTTTGTCACTGCACAGGAATTTAAGAGTGCCTTAAAGGAAGATACTGTTGATTACGGAACCTACACAGCACATATCAAGAGGAAGCGTCCGACGCCAAGAAAGACGAAAGCAGCAGCAGCAGCAGCGGGGCGAACGACCACAGATGACGTTGACGATGACAGCGATGCAGAATGGGGAGGGGCACGCAAGGCGGCGAATAGTGTGAGAAGAGGTTACACCACTAGAGGTAGACCACGAACGGCGGCCATGTAAATACTGAACAGGTTGGCCAACGATGTACAATTATGTAGAAGATAGGGATACGAAATAGGGACAGCATAAAAGCAAAGATTTAGATTTTTGGAAACAGGAAACGAGGTTTGCATTCCTCGAGGATGCAATCTTGGGTAGCACGTAGTGTAGTTGTCAAGTATTTTGTATTCTGCTCGACATGCAGATTATATTCTTTCAATGAAAATTCAAGATTTAGATTCGTTCCAACCTAAAAAACCAAAATAAACAATGAATTCTCTCAAAAAGAAAACAAATATGTATATGGAAAAGAAGCTTCTCAACAACTCCAACCATTTCTACAACTAAACAAACGCTACATTTTGACATAAACTCCTATAACTCTAGTTTTGGCCTCACAACAACCGAGATAATTAGAAGTATAAATCAGTGATTTTCTCAACTCAGATGCATAAATTATTTCATTACAACTTACACAAAAGATTAAGAAACGTTTCTAGATTTTATAACTCAAAATCAATTCCCTCACGATGGCATCCGCTACCCGGCATACACCTCCTTGATTAGATAATCATGGCGCAATCACAAGCAGTGGCTGCGAAGGATCAGAAACGAAATATGCTCAGAATAAGGAGAGAGTTTAAAGCACACAGAGGAAAGGATAAGAAATGAAGGATTACCTGGTCCACGCTAACTGGTTTTCCATCTTCTGCTAGAATCTCAACTATGGTTCCAGATTGATCCGCCTAAAAAATCAGAGAATATATATAAAATCGAAAAAAAGTTATGCAGATCAAAAAAGTTGCAAAAAAGGAAGTGATATTTACTTCAATTTCATTCATCAATTTCATAGCCTCAATTATGCAAACAACTTGACCCTTTTGCACTTTATCCCCAACCTGTAAAAACGAAAATAAAAGCAGTGGGCAGAATGTTATTTCTTATTCATATAATTCTAACTGTTCATCTGCAGTTGCAGTAATAAGTAAATTTCAGGCTCAGGATAAGCACTCACCTTCACAAATGGGAGTTCACCAGGCCCTGGTGCACGATAAAAGGTTCCAGCCATGGGACATTTCAGTGGCGGGTGAGACGATTTGGCTGCCTTTGCAGGTGCAGGTGAAGCTGCCGCTGGAGGAGAAGCAGCAGGGGCAGGTGCCGCTGCTGGAGCAGGTGGAGGTGGAGGTGCAAACACCCCTTGTGGATAAGGAGTTTGCATTGGCATCACAGGAGCTACTGGTGCCGGTTGCTGCAAAGCCTCCTTTTTCCTTATTATCAGCTCACAATCTAGTTGCTTCAATTCCAGCTCTACAATGTCTCTTGAATCAACTAGTCTGCTCATGAAGGAACACTCTCAAAACAAAATATATGCAGATTATGACAAAAGCTCGAAAGTAGCGGCACAGATACTGGTATACATAAAAATAAACTGCAAGTTCATTTAGCTTACTTAACAAGATCCGACACTTGTGTCATGAATGCTGAAATAGCCGATGCATCCGGAACGCTGCTTTCAGCAGATTTATCTTCTCCCTTTAAGCTGTTGTTGACCACTGGTGCTGAATTTGAAGATGAGCCAGCAGAAACCTTTGATTTAAAAAATGCACTATGGTCAGATGGCAACAATAGCATACCGAGGAAAACGTAACATCAACCATCATATAAAAAGCTAACCTCATTCAATTGCCCCCGAATCTTACCACCAGCTGATAGCTTCCTCTCAGGAACCTGCGTAAAAGAACAATTCAACATCACGGAACAAGAACTGACAGATTTCCAAATTCACTTGACATTATCCCTTCATAATCTCAAACCATGTTCTCAGATTTCCTTCCTACTGCAAAAATCTCATTCCTATCTTGGCAAACAAATCTCCTCTAATTGATGCCGCAAGAAATCATGAAAAATATTACTAAGCAACTACAACAACAACACAGAAAATGTCTCCACAATGAGGCTCTTAATATGTAAATATCACACTGCTTTATAACCACCAAACAAAACTAGTCTAGAATGGCTAGACTAATCCTAGATTATTCAACTTTAAAAAGTTGAAGGCTCATCATCTACATTTATTCACATAAAACACATAATGTTATCAAACAACAAACCAAAACCATTCATTCCAAACATCAAATTCAAATAACTCAACAAATCGACCTAATCCAAAAAGGGCACTTCCAAAGACAAAAAAAAAACTTCAGATAGAGACCTCAAAAGCAGAGAAAGTGGATCCAAAAGAGAGAGAGTTAGCATTGGAAGAACGAGGAAAAGTGATCCTCTGTTTCTGATGAGTATTGGATCCAACACCATTAATTGGCAATGCCATTTTGGGACATGGGACTGTTATTGAAGCCATTTTTTTTTTAAACTCAAGTTGGTTTCTTTACTTTGGTATTCTTTAAATGAAGAAGGGTTTGCTGTTATTTAGGAGGAGAGAGAGAGAGAGAGAGACAGAGGAAAATGAGGAGAGAATGAGATATAGGTGAAAGTGGGTGGAGATTTGTAGGGAAGAAATGGCGATGAGATTGAAGAGGAGAGACTGAGAAATCGAAGAGCTAATGGAATCTGTGAAGATATAGAGAGAGAAAGAGAGGCTGCTGCTAAACACAACTTATGTCTTTCAAGTGTTTCGATACTTACTATGCCGTCCAAATCTCCCTTTTCATCCCTTCACTTTTCTAATCCTCACCAAATTGCCTCTCAACTTAATCTTTGTTTTTTTACTCCACCTCCGTTAAATCTTCTTATACAAATAATAAAAGTAATTTGTATCAAACATTTATAGCATTATTATCTTGTAATTTTCTTAGATCCAATTGTTTGGTAGGTCATATTCTGTGTGTTTAGTTTACAGACATTATTTTATATCGCAAATAATTTATACAATAAAAATAATATGAAAATAAGAGAAAACAATTGTCGGTGATGCTCGATGTGTGACACCATTGTATTGCCTAGTGTAGAGGTGAAGATGTAACTCTTCCACCTCCATCGATCGACCATGTCTTGCTTACTTAGAAAAAATCAACATTTTTTGTTGCAATTGAAATATTGGAAAATATTAATATTTAATTGATGTAATAAAAAAATCTGAAACAATGGTCGATGATGTTCGATGTATAACATAGAACCTTGATGTATCAAGAATCTTGTTCATCCTCAATAGCTTCATGATATGAACCCAAACAAATACATAACAGCTATTAGTTTTTAAGACATTTGAATGTGATCTACTTGACTTCCTGTGATGAATAAAGTCACATTTGATTTTTTTTTTTAATTTTAGAATTATAAAGTTGAGATTAATGTTCAATGATGTTCAATCACTCATAATTTCTAAATATTTTTATCAGACATTAATTTTTTTTAAAATATGTGAAATTTATTGAGTTGTGTTTTTTAAAAAATATCGCGTATATGTTGAATTTATTGATTTAAACTTTGAAATTTAAATCCCTAAATGTATTTTTTTTTTCATATTGACAAAATTCAGCTAAGGACAAAGAGCATGTAAAATGAGATTATTGTCTAATGATGCAATAATATTTTGATTGATATGAGGTTGTTGTCTAATGATACATCATTTTGATTACTATTAATGATAAAACATATCTACAATTTTTAAAGTTTTTTTTTCAAAATACCCAAGACAATTTTTTGATTTATTATATTAACTTATGCAATAAAATTTTTTATTTTAGTAAGTTTGACGAATTAATTTTTTGTTGTGTATTTTTTAAAAATTTATAATATTAGTTTATTTTTTTGATTTTTTAGCAACAAGGACTATTTTGTAATTTTTATATTATTTTTGCAGTAAAAATATTATTGAAGAAAATTTTATGAACTAAATTTTATTAATTTATGCTAAATTTAATTTATAGAAAATATAGTCTTAATTAATTAAAATATCTTGATCCTAAATATCGTTTTGAGAGATTGAAAAAGTAAAAAAAAAAGTAGGAGATAGTGAATATTTGTAACACCCTGGAATTTGTTAGAAAAGAGATATATGAAAAATATATCAAAACAGAATCGAATCAGATCAAAATTGGGAAACTCTGCAGAACAGAAGGTTAGCACGACCTTGTGCCATGGAGAGCACGACCCCGTGCTCATCTGGTTTTCCAGATTTTACCAGCAATTTTGAAATAAATTAAAAAATGGAAAAAATGTCAACACGACCTGGGAGCACGAGTCGTACTGAGGTCGTGCCGAGCATGCTTTCATTTGTAAAAATAGAGCTCAAACCTTCTAACCTCGAAAAGAAACCCTAGGAAGCCAGAAAGGAAGCTAATTTAACAAGAAACAACTAATCTTCTTGTGAATTCAAAGTAGAAATCATCAAGGTAAGTGAATTTGGTTGGTTTGTAAGTTGTTATGAAGGTTTCGAGTTGCTATGAAATATGGTTTTCTAGGTTTGATGAATTTGAAACTGAAATAGAGTTGGAGAAACATGTAGTTGATGGTTTTTAACTTGATTAACTTCATGTGTAAGGTTTAGAACATCTAAATCATGTTTTGGTGGGATTTAGTAAGATTGGTTAGTTGGAAAGGTTACTGAGAAGTTTGAAAATGAAGCTTAGGAATATGTTTATTGATTTTATACTTAGAAACAAGCTAAGAGTAAGTTGTTAACATCGTTTATGCGATTAATTTCATACAAGAGGATCTGTACGACGATTGGATCAAAGTTGAGCCCGACGCTAAATTCATAAAATAGTCGAGGTAAGTGTTCTTCCACTTACTAATTATGGATAATGATTGTTTGAAATGAAAATCAAGTTGAACATATATGTTTTATATGTAAATATGTTCTTAGGAACTAAATTGGAAAGTTATAAGTAATATATGTTTATTTATGAATATTTACTGTACATGCTCATATGTGTATTGTTCTTATGGACAATAATGGATTAATTTGTGATATCTTGTTTGAAATAAACATGGTTAAGTATTGTTTTGATTGTATTCTTGCTTGGATTATTCATATGTGATATGAATTGTGAAAGTATGCTCTTTTAGTCATGTTGATATATGGTTGATGTCATGTTGATATTAAAAGCATGTGATTGCTTTGCGTTATGGATAAATATATGGTTGCTTTATTATTGAGCATACTTGATTAAGATTATGAGATATGAATGCATTGATCATTCATTGTGTTGCATTCATTGTGTGGCACTGAGATTGATATCTTAGTTGGGCCTAAGGATTATTCCGAGAGAGATCTCGATGCCAGTTTGGGACTAATGATACTCTGAGCTAGACTCGATGCCGTAATGGGTACGATGCC
>CANYCX011578533.1:0-17186 GCA_948193385.1 Breynia disticha f. nivosa | reverse complement strand
AGAACCAAATAGGGTCTGCTGCGATGCGTCTCGGCATGACTTGAGTCATGGCCTGGGTTTGCCGCGATGTGTTTTGGCTTGACTTGAGCAGGCCTTAACGTGACTCGACTAGGTCTCCACGTGACTCGAGTCACGACCTAGACCTGCTACGATACATCTCAGCATGGCTCGAGTCACGGCCTAGGCCTGCTGGGATGCGTCTCGGCCTAACTCGAGCAAACCTTAAGTGTAAGGTTTGTTAAATATAATATGCTTAGGTTGCCATTTTTATAATTTACAAAATTAATGGCTATTTCCTCAATATGCAAACCTTAAGTGTAAGGTTTGTTAAATTTTTCCACATCTTTTGTGTTTCTAACGAGGGATACGTATGTCCTCTAACTATATTACATGTGTCTTTGATCAAACATTTTTAGTGACAATCTTACAATTCCAACCTTTCTCCCATTTTCAATCTCTTAAGTGACATTCAATCATAGTATTCTAAAATCCCATAAAGAGCATCATGTCTTAAAAGTTCAGATCCTAAGATGTATAACTTTTAAACTTTCTCATTATCTCAGAATAATTATAAGAATGTCATCTTTTTATTTACACCGTATAATTTTAATATTTATTTTTAAATTTATAATTTATTTTTGAAAACTATTCTTTCATATTTTTTTAGAATACCCACTAATCTCAATAACAACCTCAATTAATTTTCATAAAAGTGAATTTTCTTGATTGAATCTTGTATCCATATAAAAAGAGATAATTAAAGGAATCTCATTTTATTTTTAATTTTATTATACATTTTTTACATTCGTTTTCAATTTTCCATTTTTTTCAAAACTAGCCTTTTATATATATTTTTTTTAAAAAAACCTACTAACCTCAATAATCACCTAAATTAACTTCTATAAATATCATAAGTGAATTTTCTTTAGGGTGTGTTTGTTAAAACAAGTTAGATAAAATTGATATGAGATGTTTTTCGGAGATGTTTTCCGGACCAAGATAGAGATGAGTAAAGATAAGGCTGGAATGCATTACGAAATTTTTTTCAAAACATTTCTTAAAATATTTTGATATAAAAAAATAGTAGATTTTTTCCTCATCATGTTTGTTAAATACATGATATATGAAAAAAAAGTTACATATATGGTTAAAACACCAGCTTTTAACACCAACTTAATCACAAAAAAAAATCTAGTTCTGTTAATAAACTAGAGGTAAACTCAACATACAGACACAATTAGATGATCAGCACAAAACATTTTGAAGATCATTCCATTTAATTCAACAGTATGTGTTGTAGATCAAACATTCAAAATTGTTTTCAGAGCAGCAAAACTTACACAACCCACTTCTTTCAAGCAACAAATAACTATGAATGAAACGAAACCACAAAAGACAAACAAACAGAAATCACAATGGTTGAAAACAATAATTGCAGATATAAAACATACAACAAGATGAATTCATTTACGAAAACAACGTATCAGAAACCATACAGACATTAAGAGCCTTTGCAATTGGTATGTTCTCTGGTAGTTTCGGAACGTTATCCTGTAGTTTAGTTGAGAAAGTCATCTTTGAGTAAGACCAGATAGCTCAATCACATGAGTTTTTTATTTGAATTTTAATTTTTTTAACAAACATCTTATCACACCGAGAAAATTACAAAAAAAAAATTCTCTTTTTATCTCGTTTTAACTCTATTAGACTTTAACAAGCATACTCTTATTGAATATTGTATCCATGTAAAAATTTCTTATTCTTTTTAGAGATTATTACATGAAGATACAGATTTTAATTATGGTATACATTTTTCAGATAATTATGTAAACTACTATATTTTGAGTTTGGAATGATAAGAATGTCAATGTATATTTGTTTTTTTTTTGTTTATGCTAGATTCTAATTCACAATTATATAAATGTCAGTTTTCATGTTTTAAAATGCAAAAATGTCACTTTTTGTTCTCTCAACATATGAACAATAATGAACAACAATGAACACTAAACATATGTATAAACATACCATAATATTTTTACAATTGTAAACTCAAAATCTAGCATTTTCATATTTCTAAAATTTGAACTAACATAAACAAAAATGAACAAACATACCTTGATATTCCTATCATTTCAAACACAAAACTGTTCATTCCTGTAATTTTTCGTACATTTTTAACATTTATTTTCAAATATACCAACCTTTTATAATTCTACTTACCATGTTTTTTCAAAAGGTATACCCACTAACTCCGCAATCAACTTCCAAGGAATTATTTTTGAATGATTTTTATTAGACCATGTAAAAATTTCTTATTCCTTTTATCTATTATATAAATGACCCAAAACATAGTGGAAGTCCATAAACTCAAAAGTAAATAAAAGGAAAAATACAAAGCTATGGGGAATTCCCACAAATGCAATTTCAAATTTGAAAACTTCTAATACAAAGAGTGACTGCCAAAAAAAATTCTAACAATACTTAATTATTGAAAGACATTAACAAATTTATTTTTATATAACATAAAATTATTTATATTAAAATAAAATTAAAAAAATAATTTTTCATATTTTAGTAAAAAATAAAATTATATAAATCAATTTGTAGCTTATAATGACAATAAAATTCTTATTGCCAACATACTTAATTTATAAAAATAAATAAATAAGCCCACAATTTATTTTTTTTAAAAAAAGCGAAACATTCCGCGACAAGGAACTAAAACCTTGTAAGATAGATGTCTGTTTTGTTTCAAAACTGTTACTTCTTACATTAGACTGTGAGTTCTTCGTCCCCTTTTTTCTCACTCCTTATATTGACTTTTTTATTTACAGCTAGCTCAGCCAAGCTCACGTTTTTGTGAGAGGAAGTTAAACAAGAAAATCAAAGAAATAATCTGAGGTTTGGAGACTTGAAGAGGAAGTGGGTTTTGGTTGTTGAAGTTTAATATGGTTTTTGCTTCTATGTTTTGTTGTGGCAAAGTTTCCAATCGGTATGTTTTTTACTGTTTTGTTGAAAAGATTGAATCTTTATTGTTACTACTTTGTGGTTTTCTCTGGTTTTTTTGGTTGTATGGTGGTTTTGTTGTGGTTGTAATTGAATTTGGGGTTGGATTTCGTATTGGAAATGATTTTATGGTTTTATATGTTGATATTGTTGGTTGAAAAAGTTGGGAATAGCATTTGAGGCTCAAATTCACAAATTTGTTGACTTATTTGAAGGAAATAACGCTGAGAATATGATTGAATTGCTTTACTCTGCTGCTGAGATGTCCGAGAAGATTGGAATTTAGTGTTGGATGATTAATGAAGCTACATAATTCATACTAATGGTGCTGAAAATGAACATCTTGGCATTGTGTTTACTTATTTGTGCGGTGGTTTGATGTAAATAATGTATTCCTTTACAGGAAAGATGGGGAAAAAAAGCAGCCAACATGGCGAGTTTTCTCCTTGAAGGAGCTACATTCAGCGACGAACAACTTCAATTATGATAACAAGCTGGGAGAAGGGGGATTTGGCAGTGTATATTGGGGTCAGCTTTGGGATGGATCACAAGTAAATGCTTATTCATTTAAACTTTTAGTGTTGCTTGTTTTAATGTTGTTTGAATTGATGTTGATTTTGTTAGGCTATTTGACTGCTCTTCTGATTTTTCGTAAAGAATACCGATTACAATGTTGTGACAAACATCAAAGATAGAGATATTGATGAACTTGCTAGTACTCTATACAAATTTATGCAGCATGGAATTAATGTAGTAAGTGGCGGTGCCAGGATTGGAGAAATGGGTATTAGGGAAATGCATATGCCATTAGCTGTGAGATCATGTTTTCGAGGGAATCTTTTTGTTCGTGTTTGTCTGTTATTTCACTTATTGGTGGATAGATTTTATCATGTGGAATTGATGAAAAGCTTATTACTTTAAATTATTTTTGTATGTTTCTGAAAGAGGGATCTAAACAGATTGCAGTGAAAAGATTGAAGGCATGGAGCGACAAGGCAGATATGGAATTTGCTGTTGAGGTTGAGATACTAGCACGAGTTCGGCACAAGAATCTGCTGAGTTTGCGCGGTTATTGTGCTGAAGGGCAAGAGCGTTTAATTGTGTATGACTATATGGCAAATTTGAGCTTGCTTTCTCATCTTCACGGACACCATTCAGCTGAGTGCCAGCTCAACTGGAAGAGAAGGATGAATATTGCCGTAGGCTCTGCAGAGGGTCTGGCGTAAGTATCATCCCTTCTTTTCTTTATTAACTGTCTCGTTATCAATTGTCTAATCATAATTTTATTGGTCCAGCTATCTTCATCATCATGCAACCCCACATATCATCCACAGAGATGTCAAAGCTAGCAATGTATTGCTAGATTCTGATTTTAAGGCTCAGGTTGCAGATTTTGGCTTTGCCAAGCTAATCCCTGATGGAGCTACACATGTAACCACAAGAGTTAAGGGTACTCTTGGCTATCTCGCTCCAGAATATGCTATGCTAGGTAAAGCATCTGAAAGCTGTGATGTCTTCAGCTTTGGTATTCTCTTGCTAGAAATTGCCAGTGGCAAGAAACCCATTGAGAAAATAGACTCGACAATTAAGCGGAAAATTACTGAGTGGGCTTTACCATTAGTTTGTGAGGGAAAATTCAGTGAACTAGCTGATCCAAAGTTGAACGGGAACTACGAAGAAGAAGAGCTGAAAAGAGTTGTCCTTGTTGCTCTCATTTGTGCTCACGAACAACCTGAGAAAAGGCTCACTATGCTCGAGGTGGTAGAACTTCTGAAAGGAGAAGCGAAAGAGAAGTTGGCCGAGTTAGAAAACAACCAACTGTTCAAAAACCATCTGGCATCGCTCACTGAAGACAGTTCAGATTTTATCTCAGAGGAGAAGGATGTAAAGCAGGAAGTAAAAGAGATGGGGGAAGAGCAACCACAACGATAACTAAGGAGTTGGGTTTAGGCGTAAAACCTGGCAAGATTTATTTGGTGTGTGTAGTGTGATGAGGTGAAACTGGCAGTCCATTTGTTAAAACCTGCCTGTGGTTTTCACCAAAACCTGTTGTGAACGCATATGTTTTGTTGAGTGCTGGGAATATTGTGTACACTCTTGTCAAACGTCTGTAATTTTTCTTGGCAAAGCCTAGGGTTTCATGGCATGTTCTGTTGTACAATCTTGTTGAACTTTATTTGGTTCCAAATGATTAGTGCACCAAAATTTGCAAGGTTTTTGTACAAGTATACGTAAACATAGGTATCGAAGGACGGGATACAGATAGAATCCCACATTTGGACGAATAAAAGGAGAGTGTTTACTTAATTGAAGATCTGTATTTACATGCTTACAACAATGCTATCCGCATATGAACTACAAAAGCCAATAAACTGTTATTGCTCAAAAGAAGTTTCAAAATTTTCTTCTGCTAGCCACCACTTGATTCAGAAGTAATGCATAAATAATGAAACGAAGATGATTTCCATGGCAATTGATGTGATGGGAGTCATTTCAAGATGCAAGTCGGAATGTGGCATAGGTCAAGTGAAAGTATCCTCTCGGTCGCCTTCGGCATTGTCGCCTTCCTCCAAATTGCTGAATTCCAAGTAATGAGTTGGTCTGTGATCCTCGTGGTAGTACTCTCGAGGCGTTCCTAGCTTCATTCCATACTTCATGCTTACTGTGTGCTTCACTCCCATGAAATTGTAGTTCCATGGACCATTCTCAGGAATCTATAACAAGAATTAATCAACAAAATCAACGCGACAATTTCAGGATGACGCGAACAAATCATCGGAGAACAAAACTGCAGAGAAAATGATCTGGTGTGGAACTCACCATGTAGAAACCGAGGAACCGGTCGCTGAGAAGCATTTGAACCTTCTCATAATGAGAAGGTAGATATCCATGAGGATTGCTTCCTGTGTCCTTGTTGATGCGTCCCCATTCGTAACCACTTGGAGTAAGTTTATATGCAGTCAACGAGCATGAGCCCGGAGTGAAACTGCAGGTCAAAATAATGCACTTCTCACCATCCCATTGCTTGTTATTCTCCAATATACGAGCATGAGCCGTGAGATCCTGCAATAATAGAATTCTCACATCGTAAATAAGTCACGACCACACAAATTAACATCGATCATGTGGTAAGAGGAGATGAACAAACCTGCGGTGATAATTGAGGAAGCTCGTTAGGCTGTGTGTGCATCCATCCCAAAGGCTCCAAATCATTGAGGAAATCATGCTCAGGAAGACCTGACGGGAGATGGACTTGCTGATGGGTTCCCCACTGTGGTGGCATTGCAATGCACCGGATTTCCTTGACTTGAGGATTGTCTGGAGGGCTTATACCATACAAGTACCCAGCAATTTGAGTCCGCAAATCAGCTACACATATGAACTTCTTCAAAATATTCTTGGTCATAATGTAAGTATAACCAGTTTCCTGCAAAAACATGATGAAACAAGTTAATAAATACTTAATGGGATCCCACATACGCAAGCTAAAAAGGCAATTGCATCAAAAGGCACCTTAATATCCTCTGAATTCACATATATATGATTTACTCGAAGATAGAGATTTGTAGCTGATATAGCTCTAACACGCCAGTCTGTTTTAGAACCAAATGCAGCTTGTTCATATGGACTTGTGGTGGTAACAATGAGTTCATCACCATGAACATTGGTTGTCTTTGTTGTAACTGCCGTAAGCTGACTCGCTTCCTTGGCCTGGAAAGTTGAACACAATGTTAGGCAATATGAAAGAAAATAAGTAGTGATAATTAATCTTGTCATGTATCTAACCTGTTTTTCAATCTCAGCAATCTGTTGTCTTTGCTGAGACGGCGGAGTGATCTCAGCTCCAAGAATAATATCACGAATTTCAGACTGGGTGAGAGCTGAAGTGTTCACATTATTCTTCTTGGCATAGTCGGAAAGAATCAGATCCCTTAAAGCAACCTCAACCTTCATCCATTGATCATCTGTGAGAGATGGCCATATGTGGTGAGGCTGGGTAACAATAGTCTTGTCCGGCTTGAGTAACATCTTTGCCTTCTCATTATTAACATGAAGTGCACGAAGGATTAGGATGAGCCTGGAGAATGCAGTATAAGATGAGATGCTCTTCAACCAATCGTCGTAAATATTGAACAGAACCATTTGGGGCTCTGTCGCCTTCAGAATTAAATCACCAAATTTCTCTATCTTCAAGCAGGCCTGGAAAGGAAGCTGCAACTCACTTCCCTTAATGACTATGTTTGGAAAGTCGAGTAAATGAACCTCCAATGGATCGAGCATTCCTTTACGGGTCACAATAATTTGCTTCGGCTGCTCTTCAACAGGCAGAGACCGCACAAGAGCAGCAACTTCTTCAGCAGTTTTCCACTTGGCAAGCTGACCAAGACGCTTTTGCCCAGCCCAGACACTAGTGTGGATAACCTACAAAACATCACATTACATTTATTTGAACTTCTTAGTTGTCTTTATAGAATAATGACAGAAGGTACAATAGCAAACCTTCAAAAATAGCTGCCCAGTTCTTGGATTGAATATGAAAATAGCCCCATTTATAGGTTTGGTTGTGAGATTCCCTTCAAATGTCTTGTGAATAGTGACACGGTACACATTTGTATCATCAACAAACCATATTATCTGGTTACTGAAGATTTCTCCATAGTTCTGTGATGACAAATACGGTTCTGTTGGTTCTGAAGAATACAGCTGTAAACCTTTCCTAATACGCTCCCTCAAGACGTACAAAGCAGGGTTAGACTGCAAATATGCAAGGAGCAATTAGCACAACAGTCGTGAAATATCATTTCACTCACTTGAGATGGAAAAAAAAAAAGAATGGCAGCTATATAGTGAATAGATTACCTTCATTATCTTATTCATTGCCTGAGCTAGTAGAGGCTTTGAACCAGGGAACCAGTTACCAAAGGCAGAATGTAGATTATATGCAAGATCAAGTCCAATCATCACACCTGCAGAAATTAAATCCATTAGGATTGAAAGCAGAAGCTTGAAGAAAAGGAGGAGGAAAGAAGGATACCCGTTGGCGATGGATATATGGACATGTTATCCGTCGTGTAATCCATGAACTTGGCCCTGGTATACCGCTCTATATCATGAGAATCATAGTCACCCCACCTGAGCTGTACATCTATCCAGTACTTATTGCTAGCTTTCTGATCAAAGACATCTTTAGACTCTGCAACAAGACTAGGCTTTGACATAGGCCACTTATGGGCAGCAAAAAGAAGAATGTCAGCACATGAGCTGTTCATTTTATAACTTTTCCTTGGATGTATGGTTTCCTTCTGCACAGTTTCAATTTCCAGCCCATCAAGCTCCTGATCCAAGACTTGGCACAGATCCATAACAACACTTTCATGAATCTTTTGCCACAAGTGAGCACGGAATATCTGGATGAGTGATATCTTCAGGGTTGGAATTTTCCCATGCATGAAGATGCCCGTTAAATCAAGCTGAACCTGGAAACCCACATATACATTGGCCCGATTTATAGTGGGTGACCACCAGAGAGTGAATCTACGATTTGGAATTTGGTTGAGACCAGATCTCTGAGCATTGGTCAACTTCTTATACTTCATCGACTCCTCAAATCCAGATGCTTTCTCCCAGAAGAGACCCTCCCAAGTTGGGAAACTAAAATTTCAAGACAGGGTAAAGAAATCAGATAAATGACCTTGCCAGGAAAAAAAAAATCTAGCTCATGAGGAGTCACCAAAGAAGAAGAAATCTATTTGGCAAAAGTTAAAGAGTTGAGCATCTCCAATGGAGATAGCTAAATTTAAAGAGGATTTTTAAGTGAATAGAGAGTTTGTAAAATTATACAGAGTGAAATTAAATAAGAACTTCAATGTGACTCTCTATTTTAAGTTCTTTAATTTTTTATTTTATAAGATTATAATTTAAAAAAAATTAAAGGCTAAAATATATAGAATCATCAATATTAAATTAACAATACATCATTTATACTCGCATAAAATTTTTTAGCAAAACAATTATGAAAAAAAAATCTTTATAATTTAAAAATAAGAAAAAATCCATAACATTTTTTACAAAAGTGATGAATGAAAATAAAAAAAATAAGAAAATCTATTTTTAAGAATAAACAAAATTATCTACAAATCAATTGAGAGAGAACTCATTTTGTTATTGACAAATTTTACAATAGACGTTTGGTATGCATACTATTTGAGAGATGGAAAAACTTGAAGATAGAAAATGTTATATATGAAAGAAAAAATAAAGAGCCAAAAATAACTTTTTAACTTTAGAGAGTGAAAAAAAAAAAGGCTCTCTATTCATTTTCTTTAAAATAAAGAGGTAAATAGAGAGTGCATTATAGCCAAAAATTCAGTTGAGTTCTTTATAAATAGCTAACATAATCCTTTAAGACAGACTATTGGAGATGCTCTTATAGCATGAGATATACTTACTATGTTCCTTTGAACAGTGTATGCTCAAGAATTCCCTCCACACCACCAAGAGCTTGGATGACATCAGTTCTGTAGTTGTTCAAATTCCACAATTTCCCATCATGCCTCTGGTGTGTCCACCAGAAAGGATTCTGTTTAAGAACTTGATATTGCTTAAAGTCTGTACGCACTCTCCATCCCTTGTCATATGCTAATGTGTGGCGATCCTTTTGAAACAATGTATTTATACGTGGAATGCCCCGGTCCCATGAGTCCTGTTAAGAAAATTAAACAGCCAATTAGACAGTTGATTTCCATATGAAAATGACAAGAAATACACCCACGATCCAAACCAGAATAAATAGAATATAAGTACTGAACCAATCAAATGTATGGGATAAACCTACATATGTCATGAAAACAAACATTTCAGAATCTAGCACGAAAGTATCAAACTTACTTCCAAATCTTCAAGCGTCAAACGCCTATTTTGAGCTTGCGCTTCCTGCCTCTTTAAGGCATACTCAGCCCAGACTCGCTGTGAGTCTATGAATTCACTCTCCCATGGCTGTTGTAAAACCAAACAAGATCAAAATTTCAGAGAGTGCAAGACCAGAATCATATATCATGCAAATATAAGAATATGAGAGATTATAACCACTCTTCACAACAAAATACCTGAATATAACGATAAAGATTTGGAATAAGCTGATCCTCCTCGTGACTCATTCCACTTCTGAAGTGCGTCACTCCTACATCTGTCTGTTGACTATACCGTAGGTCACTTTGTGGAATCAATATATGTCCCATTGACAACATGCCAAGCCCACCAATTTCCTTTGGCGTGTAGAAGATAACAGGTGGAAACCTGAAATGCAAATTAAAATAAGAAACAGATATAAAAGACACAAAAACCGAAAAATAAGTATAGAACTTGATGAAACACTTGCCTGCTAGGCATTTTTGAGTTCAACCCAATCTTGATACGGGTTTGAATTTTGTTTTCACATTTAACAAGCAAATCCAAAAGCTCCTGGGTGTGTACAGTTGCCTCACGGAAATAAGTCATCAGACCTAAAAGTAATGAAAAGAAGATATGTTTAGGAAATAGACAACAAAAAAATTTGAGTGCTGCTGGAATAGATAAGTTATATATACCAATGAGGGCTGTATTCCATTTGTTGACAATTTTTGTGAATGTTGTTGACCCGGATGACATGAGAATCTGTCTCACCCGATTCTCAAAAACCTTCATATGTTCATCATCAACGCGAAGGAAAGCAACAGCAGTGCGCTCCTTTGTCTGCTCATTTTGTAAGTTCCAGACACCATCTCTAGTATTACTAAATGCTTCTTGGGTCATTCTTATTTTTGGAAGTATTCGGACTTCAAATCCACACCTATATATCAACAAGATGCACCATTAGTTCATCATCGCGCCAATCATTCTAATTTCTGTCATCCATGAAGCGCTGCTTCCAAAAAATAATGCATATGCATATAAAGAGAAGGTGAGAAAGAACATGTCCACAAGAATTTTATTTCTGAAGGAAGGCACTAATGCATTTTCCATTCTTTTCTCATGTTCCTGTGTAAAATTTAAATGTAAAACCCTTGAGATATAACAAGAGTGGAAAAACTTGGGGGCTTAGAAAAACTCTAGACTCCAATATTCTAGCATCAATCAAGACATAGACAATGGTTGGAAAACATAACCTTCCCCTATGCCCTCAGTTTACCCTCACCAACACCCATTTCCCATTGATTCGTTTCAGGAAACATTTTGCAAGCAAAATGCTTGTTATGGAACACTGATCATACACCAGAGTAATATATGATAAACTGAAATTTCAGGGGATTACAGAAGCATATATACTCACATGCTGAAAAGTAGGTTCGGATTGTCCTTGCTGTAAACAGAAACAAAGCTGTTATCCCACTCCAAAGTTGTTATGCTTCGAGGAAGACGATTCTTCATATCCCAGAAAACACTTCTCCCAAGATTTACTGAAACAATAAAGTATGTTAATACTCAAATGAAAAGACACTGCATGCATGCCCTACACTGAAAATAATAAAAGTTGACCAGAGAGAAAACCCCTTACCATCATGCTTCATCAGCCTCATCCTTGCATCTCTAGGCCAGCATTTCTTGTTCTGGTAGCCAACCATATTCTCATTGTTGGGATCAGGATGTTCAGTAAGGTATCTCTGTATAAGGTCCCTGGCTTCTTCATGAGTGAAGCGGAACAGTATATGAACCCTGTCAATATACCTAGAGTACAACCGAATTGGATGTCGTGACTCAACTTTTGTATCCCAATATGTGATAAATTCATTTGGCATCTGAGGAGGACCAGCAATCTCACTGGCCCTTGTCAATCCAAGAAGCAGAAGATCAAGCACAAGCCCATAGTATTGCACCACAAAAGAAGCAAACTGAAGGCCACGTATCAAACCATATGAGTTTGTATGACTCATATCCTTGTACGACAAAACCACATTATTTTTGGCAGTGACGTAATCAGCAATATTATGGTCGAGAACCAGACGAAGAAGCCTGCAGAAGTGCGAATGGAAACTATTATAAAGAGAACAAAGAGTTGATAACCATTATATGACATAGTAAACAAATGTCAAACAGTTACCTATTTAACATTGTCAAATCAATCTTTTCAAAGAACTTCTCAAACTTTGTTTGAAGCATCACTACACATTGTCCCTCACTGGTGTCCCAGATGCCTTGCAGATTGTTTATACCCTGACACCATTTATAAACAAGCAATGGTGGAGGCTCCGTATCTGCTGGTTTAATCCAGTTTGGAAAGAGGTGGCGTTTGTCTCCTTCATACCAAAGATACTGGTCAAGATATGCATCCGTAATTTTTTCAAGAGGTTCAATTTCATAGACCGGAATCAGAACGCTGTACAAGTCCATAAATTCTATACCAACCTGCAAAGAGAAGAAAGAACTATGAGCTTTAAATTCAACTACATAATCTCAAATGTCAAACATGAAATATTAGATCCAACAAATTACTTCTTTAAAAGCACGCTGGGTGAGCAGGTGACGCTTGATACGTGATAAAGCCTCATGTGGGTTATCATAAGCTTGCTCAATGAGACCCAGTTCTTCTCTTTGTAGTTGGTTGAGTCTCACAGCCACACTATATGATTCTTTCAACCTTTCCAGAGCAAGGATGAGTAGCTTTGTATCATGCTTGTATGACAAAGGAGGGAATGGAATGGGAGAAAACTTCCTGGACTCAAGCCAGTGTACCGTAGTGGTATAAATTGCAACTGCCTCTTCTGGGGTGACATATGGACCATCTTTCAGGTAGTTGTGTTGACGCTCCTGGAAGTACAAAAATTAAGAACTAAAATTGAAATATCTTATAAGGAGATACAATAATCAACAAATTTGAATTCTTGATTTGCAGTGCTTTAAAGGGGTTGCACAAAGGGCATTTTTTCTAACAGATAAGAACAAACAAATTACCTGTTCAGCCTTCAGCCAAAGTCGGGTTAACCTTCCAAGATTTTTACGGCAGACTGTCTTATCTACTGTTGCACCTCTTCGAATACGTTCACGATTATAATGAGCAACATTTGTCCACCAATCTGCCTTTGCCTTAACATATCGAAGAATCATGTTCTCAATGGGTACAGGCAAGCCAGGGACCTTCCAAGGGATGTTAGCTTTCCAACAACGCCAAGCCTCACTTAGATGTTGCAGAATGGTCCTAGCTTTATTTTGCTTGATGCCCTCTGCAATGTAAATTTCATCAGATTTAAAACAAACAAACATAACAGAAAGAGGAAAAATATGAAAGAAATTCAAGGTTATTGATTACCTGGCATGGCATCAAGAACATCATGCATGACAGCAGCACGAAGCTCCAAGTCAAAATGACTCTCCACACGCTGCTTCGTAACAGTCTTTGCAGTTCCTTTTGAATGGCGCCCTTCAAACTGTCGAGCCAGCAGATTTCCTAGCCACCTTTCAAGAAGAGGCACTATACCACGCAAAAAAAATAACCACACTCTCCACATTGGTGCCCAGAATCCGCAACCAGGTCCTTTACCTACTGGCCCAGTATTGAATCGGTAATATATCAAATGCTTCAGGTCTTTACACATTCTAATCTGTCGCATCAGCCTATACTTGTATCTATACATCCCAGTCAACTGCCCAACATGGGAAAAGATGTATTGCAGACCGTCAGCGAGTTGAAATGCATCAACATTACCCAATCGAAACTGGATATTGGCATCTACAACCAACTTTGTAAGACGCAAGATCTCACGACAAAGATGAAACGCGTTGCCAAATCGTGACTTCTTACGCTCTTTCGTAGTAAGGGTCTTGACAGGCTTCAAATTGAAATTGTAATCAAGATGAAGGTAGTTCAAGTTTTTCCTGTGGATTAAAAGATTCAGCATGTTGTAGCCCTGCTTGCAAACCTGAAGACCAGCTTCAGCCCAATCAAGCTCTGTGGTCTGGAAGAACTTGGTTGCTGCTAGTGACCTGAATAAGTGCTTCTTTTTCTGAGCCTTAGGTGGTCTATGATGCAACTCATTCAGCACAAAACATTTCAACAATTTCTGATAACTGACCCGAACTTTTACAGGATATGATGGAGGACTGAGGAAAACGAAAAAAATGACAATGTAAGCTACAATGTAATAGCCAATTTAACATATAAAAAACAAAATAGACATTACAACGTACCAGTGTTCCTTATACCACTCAGACACAAGCGGTATATCTTCCGCCCGCCGCATGCGACCAGACCTCATGTTAAATGGCCGTGGAGCAAATAACAAAGAAATACCAGCTGCTGTAGTATCTGTATATAGTTGTGTTTCTTGCAGTAGTGGTTCCACCCCTTCAGGTAAAACAAAATCGTCGTCTTCTTCATCGTCATAAGCTTTCTTTTCACGCCGTTCCTTGGTTGTGGAAGTTATTGGGTGTATCAATGGATCAAAATAGAAAGCCGGTAGATCAGGATCCTCAGCTTTTATGAACATGACCATGGGAGTGTGATATATACCAAGTTTCACTTTTCTAGGTCTGTTGTTATAAAGATGAGGGAAAGCAATCCTGTATTCTGTTCTCAGAGGTGACCGTATAATGAGTTTGTTGATGTCATTGAATTCATTCCAGTCCTCATCCCCTTTCTCCATGTCACGATATAAGGGTTCAAATTTAGGACCACCTGCACAACGAACAGGTTGAGTGGATAGAAAGAAAGAAAGAAGAAAAAAGAGCAGCAGCAAACAATAAAATGGAACATATAAGAATATAGACACCACACATCATCTCTTCATTTTCTACAATGTTCAAGTAGGCAAAGCCTGAAGTCATTCATAATCAAAGGTTTGGGAAGCCTACAAACGTGGTCTTATACAGCAAGCTAAACTACGACAGAACATTAGGTCAAAAAATTGAGGTGTATATATCTTTTACCCAACAGCAACTTCAAGATCAAGTAATTAGCACTAAAGCTTATTTCTTTCCATTTAGGAGACTAACGGATTGCCTTAGGTCACTAGAACGAATAAGTATGACTTGAATCCCATACATTCCACCTGATCAGAATATATCTAAAATGATGCCACAAATGAACAGAAAGCAGAATACACACCTGGTATGCACATGTTCAACGCTTTAGCAGTAAAAAAAGACTCCATATCAAATAAATAGAAGTAGTTCCGGTCAATTAGATCAGATAGGAGCTGTCCGGCAAGCCTATGAAGAGTTGCCATGATAGGAAGGGAAAGATGCCATTTCCTGTAACTTGGACCATTGATGAGCTTCGTTTTGACAAGGGGCTTATGGTCATAAAACCAAGTATACACGGCCGAATCTTCTTCTTCATCTAATTCTAATTGAATAGGCTCCAGAGGATCAACATCTAACAAGTTATCAGCATAATCTAGAGGAGGTTCCTCGTCATCAAACGGAGGAAATCTCATCCTCTTGAAATGCCGCCGATCCCTCTTTTCTCTTCGCATCATAATCCACATAGTACCCCACTGTTAACACATTAAAAACGGATGTTTAATAAAATCAAAGAACAAACAATATTTCCAAATATAGGCACAATTCACACCAAGAAAAATCACTTCATATCCCAAAAGGAGCTACCTGAGCTAAGTATATGGGTTCAACAACCCATGGAATTTCGTTCACAAAAGTGATTGCACCCGTTATATGATATAAAACCTTCACATCACGAACTTGCTCCCAAGGCATCGGCATATTCTCGAGAAGCTTGTAAACTGCATGCGGAATGAATTTAAGAGCTCCAAGATACACACGTTTATCATGACGATATTTCTTCGAAGACATGTCTCCATGGTCTCTGCAAAAATAGCAAACCCAAAATAAATTAAGTTCCGAAAAAAACACATCCTCCAAACTCAAATGGCAACAATAGTTAACCTGAAGAACAGATAGATTGAAAACGAAACCATGACTCAAATAATTCAACAGAAAGCAGAAAAGAAAGCACCAACAAGCCAATAATTACGTTACAGCACAAAATTTCACCAATCAAGCAAGAAATTCACAAATTCAGTGAGAAAAAGAAACACAGTCAAATTTGCTCAGTTTCAGCTTAAACCAAGAAACTAACACTTCGACACTTTAAACGAACTTATTTGAACGAAATGAACAAATAAACGTAACAGCGATAAGCTTCCATTCTTGAAAAAAACTAACACAAAAATCGAAAACGAAAAATTATTATAAGACAAAAAAAAATCCGTCGCTAACCTAATAATCTTCCTGACATGTTCGGGCGGCATATCCTCTTTCTGCGTCTCAACAAATCCGAACTTCCTCTTATCACTATATCTCTTCGTATTCAACTGTTGCCATTTCCTCGCTTTCTCTTCCAACCTCGCCTCCGCGTCCATCGGAGTCTCCTCCTGTTGCGGTAACACTGTGTACGAAGGTTGGACTGGCGGTTGAATTGACGACCCCGCCGTTCCGGGAGGAGCTAGGTTCTGTTCTCCACCGTTCCACATGGTTATCTCCGCGGAGCGTTGATTAGTGGATTTGGTGAGTTGTGGAAACTTTTAGGGTTTTTGAGTGTTTTTGTAGACTGTGTTAGCGAGAAATGTTTATCTTCCGCTGTGAAATGAAGATGTAGAGATTCGTTTAGAATACGGTGCGTTTTGTTGTGTTAAAGATCAGCATGGCGGTAGGGGTGTAAATGAGCCGAGCCGCAAGCGAGCGGCTCGACGTTCGGTTCGGTAAGAGCTCGTTCGTGACTCGGCTCGTTAATAAATGAGCCAAGTTTAAATAAAAATTTAGGCTCTTTTGAACACTCAAAAGCTCGGCTCGGCAAAGCTCGCAAACAAGCTCGTTTAAGTGTTCACGAACAAACTCGTTTAAGTGTTTATGAACAGACTCATGTGACTTATATACTCTTATTATTTATATAATATTTTGAGTGCGTTGAATTATTTTCAAATATTTTAAATAATAAAATAGATATATATTGAATTTATGTATAGTAAATAATTTATATTGTAACTTATAAAACTATAATCTATACATATGTTTATAAAATTATTTTTTTAATTTTTTTAAAATCTTTTGTATAATAAAATAGATTCATGTTATATTTTATTAAGAGTTAGTTTGACTCAAGTAAAATTCAAAACAATAAACTAAATTATTAATGAATTACATTTTGGACGAATACTTTCTCAGAATTACATTTTGGATGTAAATTTTGA
>CANYCX011578366.1:0-11851 GCA_948193385.1 Breynia disticha f. nivosa | reverse complement strand
TACATCACCATATAACACATGAACATGGCGGGAACATTGGTATCATCCAAGAGACTTCCAAAAGTAAGGTCGTGGCAAAGGTGTTCGAGGCTTGTTAAAGAGCAGAGAACACGTTTGTATATCATATGGAGGTGTACGCTCATTCTTCTACGTTCAGATGATTGTTGACATGCATGATCATGATCATCTCATCGCCAGCTTATGAGAAATTTGGTCTGATAGATGCGTAAGTAGGAGAAGTGACTCGGCTTTATAACATAAAAGAAAAACAGCATTAGAATTGTGTATAAAGTTTTGTAAGATATGATCTTTTTTGCTTAATACAAATTTCATATTCATACAAAGTTTACTTTTTTTTTTTCCTAATTTTGTGTGGTTGCCATCTTCGGCAACAATGACGATATTATTAAAATTACACAACGACAAACAACCATACTTGATAGCGACTTTCTCCGCGAAAGAAAGGCTTCGAAAGAAACAAAGCCGTATTTTATTATATTTTCCAGAAACTATACAAATTTTTGAAGAAAGAATGAATCTAATAGAATGAAAACAGAGCAAAGCAATCATATATTTGTTCATATTATGTTTGCTTCACTCTTGTTCACATGGTATTTCCAGAATTAATTCTCTATTTGACATTCTCTGCTGCATAAGAACTTGCGAGTCCTGGTTGTAGAGTTCTATTTCAAGCTAAAAGCAGAGGGGGATCGTCAAAAAAATGTAAAAATCTGCTGATTAAAAGGATCAACTCGATTATATTACAAGCATTTATTCCGTGCGTATAGTACTACCAAAAAATACTTGTCAAGATCATTGTCGTCAGATATATCACGGTGCTAGATCTTATCTTTTGTTTGCTTCATCACCAGTTTCTTGTAACCTTTTGGCACTTGAATCGTTCTCTGATTTTCTTGATGTTTGACCTGGCTTACTCTGGCCACTCTGAAGAATTGCAACAAGAAGAGAGAGTATTTATGAGACATAATACACTAGTATGACTTTCCTTAAAACTATTTCTCCTAATTTCTCGGAATCTTAAGTGAAGATTCAGTTTGTCAAGTCAGATTACTTAAATACAACTTTATTGCAGGATACAGACATGAGGGTTTTGAATGAAATAAATAGATGAACTATTATGCTTGCATAAGACATAAAATGCAATCAGGAATTCATTAAAAAATTTCACTTACAGCTCTTTGGGCAATCAACCTCTTGCTCGACGGAGATCGTGCCACGGATGAAGCAGCTGCAGCAGCAGCTACACGGATCCTGCAAAACAGCGAAAAAATTTCTCGTTATCATGTCTTGGCATTTTTCAACCAGAAAAGCTGAAGCTGCTGGTTTCACAACACCAAAAGTACCTTTTGTGCACATCTACATATTCATCTGTTTCATCCACAATCTCCTCCTGCAGAAACGACTCATCAGTAGCGCATAAATGTGTTAGTATTAGCCAAACCAAAAAGAAGCATATATCGGGGCCTTATAAATACCTGCAGCAGTTCTTCAAATACATCTTCCAAAGTGATGATACCAATCACTTCACCGTCTTCGATATCTTCTGACTGCTGAAGTAACCCATTTGTTGCAGAGTCATACCGTTGCCTATTTACATTTACTACCCCAGAGACCTTATCAATATCAACAACTACACTATCAGATTTATCACCCAACAAAGGAGTAGTCAATTGGGAATCATTGCGCCTATCTTTGTTTTCTTCAACCGTTTCTATGTCAATTGCTCGTGCGAGTGCCTTGCCTTTTCCTTTAACCCTCACAACTGCTGCCATATGACTGCTTCCCTTTTGAAACTCATTCAGTATATCATAAAGTGGCATATCAGATGGAACCCTGGATATATATATCCCAATCATTAACACTTAGTATATTCCCCAGCAACTATGAAAATATTTCACAAATATGTAAGAACTTGTTTTCACTGAGTGAAGCAGAGAGGGACAAACCGTGGAATTCTCCGAATAGAAACAGCACTGGCTGGGGTATCTGTTTCAGGTCTTACAGTCAGAAGGCTTTTCACCTAATGATGAGAAGAAGTGGAGTGAAAAGGAGGAAAAATTTAAGCAGTTTAAGATGAATCTTATAAAGCCAAAATTAGATTAAAAAGAAGAGTACTTCAAGAAACATAAAATCTAGAACACACCAGAAGAAGGCCAATAATATTTTTGGGATTTCCAGAATATACAGGAACTCGGCTATGTCCTCGAGCAAGAATTTTCCCCATTGCCTCCCTATTTAATAAGAGGAATATAAAAAGGAGACAAGAATACATAAGTTTTGACGAGAGATGAAAGTGATACGAAAATAATTCTCAAATTCAAGAACTACCAGTCCAGCTTTGAGTTGACATCTAAGGAGAAAGTTGATTCAATTGGTGTCATGGCCTCTTCAGCAGTCTGTCCAAATTTAAAAACACAGCAGAAGGTATTTATTTAAAATGCAAATGCCCCAACAATGCCAATAATGCCAACGTAAGAGTTGATCTAGATGCTAGCTTCATTGATAAAAAATGGCCGATTTGTGGAATGAAAAGATTTCCTTTTAGTTTTTCCCAAAGCCCTAAACAAAATAATAACAAAAAAAATCCTACACGGCAGTTCAGTACCCTTGAAGAAGCAGATAAATACACAAAATTCTTCCATCTATTGAAGCAACCTCCACTAACTAATCCATTATCAGTAAATTGAAGCAATGATCCCCCTCTAATAGAAATCTCAATGATTGTACCAGCCAGCCAAAATAAACAGGAAAGAAGATAAGCAAAATTTATGGTTTTTGGAAAGAACAGCCGCAAATCTTGATAAAATGTTAGCTTCATGTAGCACATACCTTTTCAGTTAAATCTAGGGCTCCGCTAATTATTGTTGTTTCATCATGAGTGAGTTCACCACCCTTGCCAGCCTAAATGTATCGTGAAAGAAGGTTATGTAATCAAGGGAGAAAATAACAGATAGTAATTGTAAGGATCCTGCAGTTTTATGCTGAGAGCATATCATAAGAATTCGAGCTAATAATTTACTTTACCTCCAGGCTATGGATGGAAACAAGAGCTTTTAACTGTGCACGTCTAAATAATGCTTCATGATGTCCCAATACACAGTCAAGAATCTGTAATGGCATGCTTATCGAGATCAAGAAACTAATAGCAAGCTCTTTAAATATATCCAAAATGGATCAGCATAATAGTCTTCACCTTCCCAATTGGATAAGCTATTGGATAGCAAATGATCATCAAAATTCGCACGAGGCATGCAAAATTGGCACCTACTGCAAGTCCGTATCTGGTGCATATTGCTTGTGGAATAACCTGACAAAAACACAGAACATCGTCTTGCATAAAGGCAAAGAAAAATAGGGAACAAAAAATGCACAATGCAAACACACGAAAATAATTGAAGTACCTCTCCGAAAGCCAGAACAAAAGTGACAGAGAGTATAATAGCAACATACTGATTGAAAAGCTTGTCCAAGTAAATGGGAAGAGCCTAAAATTTGAAAAATCCATACACATTCCGATCAATTATATCAAAATAAATCTTGCAAACCAAAATGTCTACGATTACTTCTAAAAATAAAAACTTTTGCTTTACCTCCATGGCCACCGCATTACACAGAAGCAGCGTCACCAAAAGCTGATGCTGCTTTTGTACTACCGGTAGAATTATAGCTAATCATTCAAAGACCACAAACAAAAAAAATAAAATCAAAACCACATATCCTCACATTAACCAACAGGATCAAACAATTCATAATAAAGCTCCTAACTTTCAGAACCAACCAATTCACAGTAAAGTGCTCGACATTCAGAATCAATTCACAAAACATAACTTTCAGAAGCAATTAAAGATAAAATTCTCAGCTTTCAGAAACAATTCACTTTAGTCTCTATCTTTCATAACCAAGTCACTGATAGAGTCTTCAATTTTCAAAATCAATTCGCAACAAAATCCAAAGATTTCAGAACCAACCCACAGTGAAGGCCTCAACATTCAGAATCAATTCACAATAAAGTTGCTAAAATTCAGGCGCAATTCACAATGCGCTCAACTTTCAAGATCAATTCACACCTAGTCTCAAACTTTCACCAACCAAGATCAAGATTCAATAAAAAAAACATAAATATGAAATGAGATTAAAACGTGAATTAAAATGAACCCACCAGCTTGTTCCTTCTCAGTAGGAGTCCCACTACGTTGCAGAATCTCAAGGTCCACAGGGCCAAGAGACATAAGACCAAGTGTAAGACCAGACATAATTCCAGCAAAAAGCACAAAAAAGCATGAAACACCAGCATACACAAACCACATAACCGATCCAAATGGTATCCCTTCTTCTACACCAACGTTGGATTGTCCCACCATTGTTAACATCGTCGTTGCCATCACCGCAGTCAATGGACGCATTTTTTGTTGCGTAAAGATCTGATTTTTGTGGCTTAGTTTGGGATTCAGTAATTTGGGATTATGTTTTTACTCGTGTTGTGTAATGTGGGTGTTTTGAGATGATGATGAATCCAGAGTGAGGATTCAGTATCAGTAGAACAGGAGGAAACAGAAGAATATATTGGCATGTCGTACACGTGGCGAGTTGGTGGATGGTTTGTGGGACTCATCGAATGTTGATCTGGGTTTTGATGGTACACGTGGCATTAACAGTATTTTAACTGACTATTTCACATTTAGCAAAATATGTGATCAAACCGGATCGAACTGGAAAAGAGACCGAATAATTTATTAATTAATAAATAACTTTTTCATCAATGAAACTGGTCGGTTCAATAGTTTTGTATCAATTCAATATCGATTTAGAGAATAGTCTGAATGATAAAATCGGATCGAGAGACTCGTTTGAAGTTCCATTGTTGATCTTCTAAGGCGCCATTAAGAGGGAAGTTCATGAACATCTTTGATAGTCTGGTAGATGCAGAAGATGGTTGTAAGCTATCCGCGTCAGAACTTTAATGGCGGTGTCCCCTTCCAGGTACCTTTACACGACCAAGGCTTTGCAAACTTGTTAAGCCATTGTTTCGCGGGAAAGACGGTCGCGTGTGGATGATGTCTCGAGGAAAGGACAATCGCGAATGGACGCGAATGTTCGGTTATTAGTGGGTTCGTATTGCCTAATAGACTTGGGACTTTTTGGTTAAGTTAAGTTAAGCTACATTAATAATCAACTAAATTACGTTACCATACTCCTAAGGGCAAAAGGCTGTAAAGGAATTGAAATACGAGAAGTATAAATTGCACGAAGATAACTGCATTAACGAAAAATCTAAGATTACAATGAAACACTTACAGAGGACGCCTCAGAAGATGACATCCTTGCAACTTTGCAAGTGACCCTTCGGCACTTTTAGTAAGTGAAGTGGAAAATCTATGCTACGAGACAGAAACTAAAGAAAGCAGAAAAGTACAAAGCAAAGTAGTGTGTTGTGTGTCGAGAGCCTTTTCTGCTTGTCTTTTTGTATTTAAAAGGCCAAGCATGCAGTTACCCTCACGATCCGAACATTCAGGGGCTTTCAAGGAACGTGTGCTTCAAACCGCTTAACCGCTCTACAATGTGTGAGTCAGTGCCCCGTTTGAATTTTATCAACCGCTTCAGTAACCGTTCGCGCCTTTCTCAACTAGTTCATCTTTATCGAACTCGCGCCACCAACTTACCAAGCGCGAACCTTAACCGGCCTTGTTTGAGCGAGCTTCCCTGTCTTTCGTTGTCGCTGGCGTTCATACCGTTGCTTATGCCGTTCTCTCGATGCTCTTCTGATATGCTGTCCCGCACATCATTCCACTAGTCTTCACCATTCGCTTGCTTCTCCTTAATTCTACGATCTCGCCTTGTCTTTATAACCCTTTCACGCGAAAGACCTTTGTCATACCGCGGAGGCGACTATGCTGAGCTTCTTACATTTTGTAGGTCAACAAAACTTAACAGAGAGAATCCTGCCATCGAAAAACTAGAAACAAAAGAATTCACAGCTTCATAAATTGAGTATTTACAGAATCAATGTGGTCATCAAACAGTTTAGTGGAGGTGTAATTGCACCTTACAGTCCATCTTCTTCGCTGCAAATGAGCAGACTTTTCGTTCTCAAACCAAACGAATGCGCATGCTAATGACACGAATTTGATTCTTTGTTGCTTTCATGCAATTCATGAATATAACATGCAAAAGTTGAAGCAACGTACATCTGCTTAGTTCTTCAAGCTGCAGAAATGTTTTCTGCAAATTTTCTTCAGCTGCAGATACTGGCAATCTCACTCTGACAGACCAAACCACGTACCAATTTTCAGCTTTGGGCTTCACAAAAAGAAAGAACAGAACGTTTGTTCATCATGGAGCGATTTCATTAGGCCCATTGTGTGTCACTGTAATCTGTCATTCAAGAAAGAAGGGCAGAGTTGTTAATGGGCTTCACTTCGACTGTCCATTACAATTTCAACAATTTACAAATAATTAACAATTTACAAATAATTGATAATGTAAATTGTGTAATCTATATTACTAAAGCTAAAGGAGGCTTTAAAAAGTTGACATTTGGTATTGTCATTGAATGACATGTGTCATATATTTAATAATTTAATGATAAGTGTTTGAAAAAATTATAATTTCAAAAGATAATGCTTAGATAATAATAATATATTTTTTTATGTAGCAATTATTAAATTTTAAATATATATACTTTTGATGTTTTATAATAAAATTTAAATTTTATTAATAATGTTATTATTTTTTAGTTGTTGATTATTTAAAATAATTATTATAGTTATATTATTTTCAATTAATTTTCAACAAATAATTTTATTCATAAACAATTTAGAATATCGCTTGGGCTCCATTTAGTTATCTTATTATGTAAATTTATTTAAATATCAAATTTAGTTAGGGTTTATTTGTAATTTTATTTTTAAAAATATTTTTTATTTTATTGTTATGATTTATTTTTTTATGACTTAAGATGTTAAATTATAAAATTTAAATTAAAGCGCTAATTCTTAATAAATAGACTAAAGTATCGCTCAGGTCTAAAATAATTTATGAAAAAATTATATTATATTTAGATTAATAAATTAATATTTTTTTTCATTTTATTGTTATAGTTTATTTTTTTATAAATTTAGATATTAAATTTTAAAATATTTGTTTGTTTACAAAATTTAGATAAAGAAATTAGATCTTAATAAATAAACTCAAGTATCGCTCAAGTCTAAAATTACGAAAAAACTATATTATATTGAGATTAATAAAATTAATGCAATTATAATATATGAAATTCCGCCGCATTGCGCGGGTACAACTGCTATTTATGTACTATTAATAAGAATATTTGACATTAACACGTTTTTTGTAAATTCGAGTTTAATTCACTCTTAAAAATCACTTGAAGAGGTTTGATTATGACTATAGACTAATTCTATCTAAGCATAAGATGTACACATAATGACAGAGAAAAAAGGGATGGGAGAAGGGAAAGCAGTTTTCTCGTGTCGTATTTTGTCCTATAACGTTGCTCTTTGATTTTTTGTAGTATCGCCTCTTGTTGCATTTGTTTGTGCTATATATTTAATTTCGTTTATTTTTTGTTTATATTTTTATAAAAATTTATAGATTTATTACTATGTAGAGAATAACTTTATCTAAGCAATTGAACATTCTCGACAATATAAAGTGTATAGACTCTATCTAAGCCATATCGTATTATTGGCAATTCCCTTTATCTTATTGTCACGTCAACTTTACATGAAAAAAGTTTGGGTTTAGCAATTTAAATTTATCCAAACAAACGATGGACAATGACTGATTAATTATGAAAGATAAATGATGTCATGCTTATATTGGAAACCAATTATGCTTTTGTGTGATCTCTATCTACACATGATTCTCTTTTCATCTTGAATATTGTAATCACCGAAATTTTTATTATGAATTTTTTTTTCTCAAGAGATGATTCAATGAAATAGTAAATTATTATTATTATATATAAAAAATAAATGTATTTTTAATTTATTTAATAAAAAATATTTTTTATTTTATATTAAAGATATTTTTCGTATTAAAATTCACCTATATTATGTATAGAGAACGAGAGAGGTTGTTATTATTTTCATTTTACACTCAAAATCAGCATTTCATCACCAATAAACTTGTTATATATATGTATTTAAAGTACCTCAAATACTAAAGACCTAGAGAGCTCGATTTTATAGGGGAAAGCAAATAACATGTTCCATAAGCACAACAAATTACATTGACTATTTTAAAAGAACTGAACGTAGAATCTTTGTTTTTTTGTACGGAAATTCCAATGAAGTAGAATTTTTTTCATTTTGAAAACGTTTTGTTTGAAGACTTCGTGGAAACTCATGAAACACTTTAGGAACTAATTTGCAATTGAAAAGAAAATCATAATAAATATGAATAATGTTAATAAAAATATAATTAGATGAAGATATGGATTAAAATGGTGGCTATTTTGGTACAAATAGAGTTTTAGGGATTAAGTAGTATAATTTTTTCAGTAAAATGGCCTAAGAAACACTGGCACTCAATACTACGTCGTTTCACCGTCCAAGCACCTCACCCTACTTTCACTCTCAAACACCTTACAATTCCCATTTATTTAATCTGATAAACCCTAAATCCCTAAACCCTTCATTTTCAATCGGAAAAACCTTCAATTCTCAACCCTCTCAATTTCGATCTTCATCAACATTCTCATCCATTATTGGTTAGTCAAATTCTTTTTCTTCTCTCCTTCTCTATGTTTCTATTTCAATTTATTTAATTTCATTAGTTATTGTTGCAAATTTGCAATGTCCACGTATGATTATAAAAAATCAAAAATTGATTGTCTGGGTATTATTATTTTTCGTGTTTAGAATCTGGGTATTCATTAGTTTTTCAAATAGTTATTGGATTTAGCTCCATTCTGAAATGGTGTTCGTTTTAATATTGAGCTTTGAAATTAATGCATTTTTTCTTTCTGTTTTTAGTTGCAATGAAGGTGAGATCATCTGTTAAGAAGCTGTGTCAATTTTGTAAGATAGTTAAAAAGCGTGGACGTATATTTGTGATTTGTTCTAATGATCAGAAGCACAAGCAAAGACAAGGCATGTCAACATTTGCATATCAAGGAGCTTTGTAAGTTATTAGTTACTACTCTTAATGGCTTTTAGTTTCGTATATATTTGTTGAATGTTATAAGTTTATGCATTTTTATCGTAGGCAGGTGCTGATATTTGCTTGTGAACATGACCGAATGTGTCTTGACTTGTGATGAATTGGTTATTATTGATAAGAGTCTCCAGTCTTGTTTGTGGTTTTCTATATAGATGATATTAAGTTCGGTTTTATTTATTTGAACTTGAGTGCTCATGCATTAAACTGTTGACCAGTGCAGATGTGATTATGTTGTTGATAAGGATCTTGTTCGTGTTTTTTCTACTGCTGGATTACATGAATTTTCGTTAAAACTTATTTGATGCAGAACGTGTCTGGCTTGTGACTTTATAGTTATGTTGTTGATATGTTCATGTTTTTTTACTGTTAGATTATATGAATTTAGGTTAAAAAATTTTTTATCTTGAGAGACCACGTAGAACGTGTCTGGCTTGTGACATTATAGTTATTTTGTTGATAAGGCTTTGTTTGTGTTTTTTACTGTTGGGTTATATGAATTTTGGTAAAAATTTATTTGATCTTGAGAGACCATGCAGAATGTGTCTCTGGCTTGTGACATTATAGCTATGTTTTTTTTTTTGAAGCCGACATTATAGCTATGTTGATGATTGTTATTTGCACCTTATTCGTGGTTTTTGAACCATTGGATACTTGGACTATATGATATTCAGTTTAAATTTATTTGATCTCGAGAGAGTACATGAAAGTGTCTTATTGGTGTTGAAATATGAACAGTGTTCACATTGAAGAAATAAAAGAGGAATAAGGTGTGTATAAATGTTGGGAGGTGTGGACTTTTAACAAGCAATTTGGTTTTGTTCAAGTTGGTACCTCGTTCTCTTCTACATATTGCATTTTGGTCCTCTATAGTTCAATAATAGAGCAACACCCCCGGCACCTACGCCATCACATAGGCAGGAGGATTTCCAACATATATACACCTCATTCCTCTTTTATTTTCTTCTATGTGGGACAAACTCACTCTTCATATATCAACAACTGGCGCCGATGTGGTGTTGTTGAGAAGAGCCTTCTTCGTGCTTTTCTTTCGTTGGATGATTTGAATGTCTGTTTATTTATTTTGAATTTGAGCGACTGTATAATTTGATCTGGTAAGAATGTTTGTTAATGCTCCATTATCTTCTGCAGCTCAGAAGAGTCAACTGCCAGGCAGGAGGTAGCAGCAGCACCAATTTATAGTCCAGGCATAGGCCTGGCTTCTCTCATACCCAAGAAGCCTGAACCATCAATGATATTTGGATGGAGAACAGGCATTGCATCTTTCCTCTTCAAGAACAGCCATTAAAACACAGCAGAGTAGTTGATTTGGTAACTCAACTGAATAGAATCTAGGCCTGGACAGATTGTTGTTCGTTTTACTATCTTTGTCATGTCTGAAGCTTGATTTAAAATTTTGGAACTGAAGAAGACATGTTGATGTAGAGGAAGATATAAGGGCATATTAGCTTCTGTGCTGATCAAAAAATGGCATGGTAGTATGGTAGAGAAATGTTGCGTTGATCTTATGTTTTTGAACCATTTTGAAGTATTTTGAACCTGAAATTGTTGATCGTGCTATAATTAATTGTTGACAATTTTATTGTTATGGGTTTTATCTGTTGTTTTTGTTTTTGTGAACTTATTTAAACCTATTTTGAATAACTTTATAGGGATTAAATCTTTTTCATTAATAAATTTACATTTTACCTGACTTCTATGAACCTAATAGAATCAATTTGAAGTTCATAAACATTAAATCCTTCTCGAGTTATTACATTCACATGTTATATTGATTTTTTGAATTAATATGAATCAATTTAAACATCGTATTTTTCGTAGTTCTCACTATTATTGTAACATCCGCTATGCTACGTTGTATTTGCATGATTAAAAGAATTGAATTTAGTTAAATGCAAATGAACTATTTCGTATATTTTTATTGTCTTGAACGACATGTTTGAACTAATTTGAACTTTATAAAATCATTCATTTTTCATGAATAAAATTACATGTTTCATCGCGTCGTCGCATCTATTTGAACTTTTTAAATGTTACTCCTTCCGTTCCTAAATAAGTATTCATTTAGACTCAAATTTTTGTTTCAAAATAAGTGTATTTTTAGAAATTTGACATACTTTTTCTCCAAATTACTCCTCTTTAAATTCCGTTTCATTCTCTAAAAACTAAAGAAATTTCGTTTTCTCAAAACTAAGACCAAAACAAATGCATTAGAATATTGAGTTTTAAATAAGGGCAAAATAGTCTTTTTTTAGTTATTAAAGTCATCTCTTAATCTTTGTGTCCATTACTAAATGAACACTTATTTAGGAACAGAAGGAGTACAACTTTTCTTATTAGCAAATTCACACTTTGCAAAGATTTGGAAACTTATTTCAACAAATGTGAATTTTATAAAGATTGTAACTTTACATGAATAAAGTTAGATGTTAACTTCGTTATGAATGTTGTGAAACCAATTTGATAAATCTGACACCTTCTCTCATCAAACAGTTTTAAATGTTTTCACTTACTATATACAAATTCAATGCATGATCATTTGTTATAGGGACGAAACTAGAAAAAATGTTAAGGGGGAGACATTTTAGACATATCGTTTTTAGAGACAGCACCAGGAAAAATATTAAGGGGATAA